>JAGXCT010031878.1:0-17113 GCA_022495035.1 Philopotamus ludificatus
TTTTCATCATTGATTCGAATCAAGAAGTCCTCTCTGCAAATTAACGCATTTGCCAAATGAATTTGCGGTCGATGTAGCTGCAGTAATAATTTCGTCATTCAAATTTGTAGCGTTTCATACATCCACCGATGAATGCCCCGCTAAGCTCTTTAGTATGGGAAATGTCGATGTGCTCCTGCCGTTAATTGAATTTGCAGACTGGATGCAATTTTTGCTGCATCATATTGCATGTTGAATGCATAACGAATTTCGGCCACCGCCACATGTTGGAGCGACAATACGCGCCGGAAAAGCCATCGCTTCGAATGACAGGGATAGATTTCCCGGTTTGAACTATATTTTTTTTTGAATATTCGAATCGTTAATTATAGGTATAATATTCGCAGGTTTAATACGTAACACCGTTTTCTTTGTCAATTGTAAAGGTTATACCCTGAGGGTTAATCCCTTGACCTCTCGAAATCCAATTAAGACCCAAAGACTCGGCAAAGATAATCAACGACGAATGAGCGCTTTAATAGGTTATGATGAAGAAATAATGTCCGACTAATAAATCAAAATTTATTTATGTATAGGGTGCTAAAATATTTCACGTAATCCATAGAATTAATTTTCATTTATTAAATAAGATAAAACAAATGTTAACATGCATATATTTCGATATTGCAAGTTAACCGCGACTGAGCTAAGTTAATAGTCGGATAGGTGTCTGACAAAATTCTGGGAATTCCTTATAACACTGGCCAGGGTTTATGTAAGAGGAAGACACGCATTACCTCCGCACTTTTTATAAAATATATTTATATGGGTAGTTTGGCGCGATGGAATTAATTAATTTAATGCCATTAATTCCGCGTTGAATAAATATTTATAAAACAAATAATATTTATTTCAATCCCACTGAAATAATATTAACAATAAACCTGTGTCGTGGTTCGACACTTAAGGAATATTATTGCATCTTTATAGTCTTTAAAATGTTTATCAAATCTTTATAATCAAGTCAAATAAAGAAATAAATATAAGGTAAACCGAAAAGTAATGACAATTTTTTGTTGTGACATTCTTACACCAGTTTGTCACCGATAATAAATTTAATATCATTCTGAAGTTCTATTTGTAGTTTATATTGACGATTTTTTGTGCTATTTTTAATCGATAATGGATTGAAGTCAAAAGAAGTTATTGAGACCATCTCCGAAATTTATGGAGACATCTTAAACCTTCGAAAATGCTATAGATGGATCAAAAAAAATTCAGTCGATAAAGAATTGAACGATAAAATAAGATCAAAGCGATCTATAAAACTGAATGATACCGCTTTAAATCGCAAAACCATAATGTTTTTTCTCGCTCGCATCCGGTACGATGTGCCAAGTGCGAGTGAAACGTACTGTAGCTATAGCGGCGAGTATGCGTTTCATTTATGCATTATATTAATTAGTTAAAATATCCAAAATATCGACTAAATCATGAGGCTTAATATGAATTTTATTCTTAGAATAATTAATTTTTCAAAAAAAGTCAAGATATTGAAGAATTCCACAGCTCATCAAGTTGTACACACTATTGCATTATTTAGGTACGCCTTCTTAGAAAAGGAATTAATAAACATATTTTGGAGTAGTTTTCATTGTTTGCATTTTGCTAAAATTAAAGGACATATAATATTTATCAAAGTTGATACCGAAACTGAACTCAAAATTTTGTTTAGGTGTACAAGAATTTACTCTGAAATATTGAGATCTAAATTATTATATGCCTAATTTTTTTAATTATTTTTCTATTAACATTTAAAATAGATCAATACTTATTTTTTTGTTATTGAGACATAATATGGAGCAACTAATAACACGTCATAAAAATTTTACTTATATTATCCAGAACCTTATATTATAATATAAGCGTATTTTAATCAATTCTAATTTCAAAAATTATATTCTAGGGCCAAATTCATTGAATTTGTACTTTGATGATATCAGGGGTAAAAATTAAATACTTCAGGGTAATGAGGACTCAGTTATATATTCTGAAAAGCGCTTTTCCTTGTTTAATATATTTAACTAATTTTTTACTAATGTTTTTTAATAGAGAAATGTACCATACAAATATATTTAATTATAAAAAGAAACAAATCTTCATGTTAAGTGGAAAAATCATGGTCTTTTTTTGAAAATTTTATACTATACTTATTCTTCTATTATATACATTCTGCTGATTTTTTTTTGACAACGATGATAATTCTAAATAAGATGTTTTTTCTCGCTCGCATTCGGTACGATGTGCCGAGTGCGAGTGAAACGTATGATTGAGACGTGAAACAAGAATTCATTCTGCGGCGAGACATCGCCGAGAGCTCAATCTAAGGCTCATTTACGGACCATATTAATTAGTTTAAAAATCCAAAATATCGATCAAATTACGAAGCATAAATGAATAACTATTTTTATTCTTAGAATAATCCATTTTCAAAAAATATCGAGATATTGATGAAGAATTCATCAATGTTTTTTTAAATATGAATCATTTTACTCATCGCCATTTTTTTATAGCATAAGTATAAAAGCTTCTAAGCTTTTTTTATAAAAAAGTATTACAGCTATACAATTATAAAGTAATATGATTATTGTTAAATCATAGGGAAAATTAATTTAAAAGGAAAATGACAATATTTTAGCCTTCAGTGAATTAAAGATTAATGTAAATAATATTGAGTGGCAGCTTTTGTTCATAACTAAAGACCTATAAACGTGTTGCATTGGAACTCATATGTTAATCATTAAATTACTAAAATGAATATGAGAATTATAGCAGCTAAAACCGTGCAGTGATGCTCAACCGTTTACTAATTTAAATTTTATATTTTAATTATGTATCTTATCCATTTTATTTTTAAATTTAAATTTATTTAAGATATAAATTATCTTATTTTCTTCGCGATTCATTTGCAGATGAATTTATTTGATGCTAATTATTGTGATAATGATACATTTTGGTTACCGTAATTGCAGTTTAATGAATAGATTTAAACTGAAAAACACGATCGTCGGATACACGGCCAAATGAGTTCCATTAGCACTCATTTATACGGAAACCGGTTCTGGTTCGGGTCTGCGATCTGTTTACTTTGCCGATGATTAAACAAGGCTAATCCCAGGCAATTAGACCGAACGAATTTCCCCGTAGACCGGTGCCGCATTACTCAGACGTATAGATAAAGCCGCATGCACGGTGGGACAACTGCTCGGCGTCGGAAAATGGAAACGGAAAAGTCGATGAAATATTTTTTTATATGACGTACAGCTTAATCCAGGAAAAAATATGATATTTTATAGTTATTTCTCACTAGCCTAGTGGGGAATCGTTTAGAAATATTACGGAATTACGTCGTAAATTATGTCCGCCCCCTTTTGAATGACTCCGGAATATTTCATTTCTCCTAATCCTCATGCAAATTCATGTTTCCGCCTAGGAAATGAGAAATGCTCAAACGCCGAAACAGCTCCCTGCAGCCCCTCCCCTCGCGCCCGGAACCTGGCTCCCTCCCTTCAGTCAGTCCCCAGTCGTCTAGTCCTAGGCGATTAGGTGGGCTGATGGCGCGTAAATAAACGAATCTCTTAATAAATTATCTTAAACTATGATTTTTTGATTTATATAAAATTCAAAACACTGAGAACGAAGCTCTCCTATGGATGCTATAGAAATTAGTAACTGTTTTAGCTTTTGAATTAAAAATAGTAGTTATTCATTCGACGTCTCAATCCACTGTTTCAAACACAATTTTCAGTATGGAGCTTTAGCTCTTTAAGCGATTGTGTCTCTTTAATGTTGGAAAAAAGTCATCTTGAAGAATATAAATAAGTTGCAGAAGGTCATGATCGGCGAATACGGAGGCTTAGGCACCATAACGGTATAGTTTTGATCAAAATTCTTCCCATTTTCCATTTGACAGTTAAAAAGCTGCTGAGCTCACGAAAAACGTGAATCATTTTCTACCGCCTACAATAAAATAATCATCTAATATGACTAACAATGTCAAGATACGTCAAGGACGAGTGAACCAATACAACTTAATATAACCTACGAATTAATTTATTTTATGGTTATAATTAATATTCAACATATTAAAATAAAATTAAAATGTTTATTCGTTCAGAATACCTTGCTACAATATTTATTTATGTAAAAATAAATATACTTAGTGAAACACTCGTTAAGCGAAACTAATTTTCTCATATAAATCAATATAAAACACGAGCATGATGCTTCTCAATGTACGATGAAACAGTTTCTAATGCTTTCAGCATTTCTCTTATTGCGTCAGAAGATTGTTTTTCTGCTACTTCCTCTTCGAAGTAGAGGAAGTAGCAGAAAAATTGAATATTGAATTCGACAAATTGAATGATTTACTTAAGCAGAAGAGGTCAGAATTGATCAATAGAAAAGGCGTAGTGTTCCACCAAAAAATGCAAAACCTCATACAAGTTTGTTAACTCGCCAAAAGCTTTTACAGCTTGGATGGGTTTATACTGCCACACCCACCATATTCTCCATATTAATATGGAGGTCAAAGATCACCTGGATCAGTTTTTTTGCCAGCAAATAACAACAATTTTATGAGCGTGGAATCATGCTACTGCCAGAGAGGTGGCAAAAGGTATTGGACCAGAATAGACAATATATAATTCAATAGAATATTTATTCACTATAAGAAAATCGTCTATAATAAAATAATCCTATCAGTAAATAATAGATTACAGCATAGATCTTTGTATACAGTATCTTATTCCAATCAAGGTCAAGCCAGTTGCGTCGTTGCGGACGGGCGCCGCGACGCCTCCCGCCGGAACATTAATATGTACACGGGCACGTCTCGGATATAATAGATTAGCGGGAGCGGAATTCGCGAATGTTCGCCTATCGTCGAATCTTACACTTGTACAGGGTGGCTCGTTAGTGACGCGCATCCGACAAATTGCGATCAACCGGCAAACGGGATAAGAGGGAACGGCAAATATATCAACCCTTGTTTAAACGTGGGAAACATTCCGATATACCGCGCGAATAAATAGTGGCGAACGGGCGGGTCGGGCCTGGGATGGGTGGCTGCATTCGGAGTAATTAAATTCCGCCAAATAAAGGGAATTCCGCGGGAGCAAAGGGCCAAGAGTGGTGGCTGAATGTTTGTGTGTGCTAATTTTGTTTTAATTATCAGGTGTTATTGTGATCGCACTAAGTATGACATCAAAACTAATATAATTCGTTGATTTCATTATCTCATATTGCATAGCTTAAGGCGGGAATTTTCATTACTTTCACAGTTTCGGGTGAGAAAATTTTGTAAAATAAAATACTAAAGAAAATTGCATTTCATATATCTTTTTCTTGGAACCCTTGTCCATTTGTGAACGTAGGCGATATACATGTTCTAGGTTTGTCCCATACGATTGTCCATTTTTGACAAGCTGGAACAATTTGTTCGTTCGCTTCGTTCTTCCCTACCACGTTTCCCTTTATAATGGTTTGCAGAAGGTGATACTTTGCTCTACAAATAATATGTCCAAAACATTTAATTTTACGGGGTTTGACGGTGTACAGAAGCTGCCGCTCCTTGTAAAGAAGTTGAACGACGTTTGTATTCTTGACGTGTTTTATCTATGAATCTTCAACATTCTTCGATTTAAAACACTTCAAGCCAGTTATTGTTTACTACAAGCAACGCCAAGCTATCATCAATTGTGCCCTTTAATTGATTGATGAAGATTTGATTTGCAACTCGAGTAGCAAACGTGTTAAAATCTAGTCATATATATACTCAACCAGTTTTCAATAAAAATATCCCCTTAGCGTGACTGATTCTGGATCAATTGGATGAAAACTCAGTACACGTTGAATCAATTCATGTATTATACTTAAAAATATAGTAGATATGTTTATAAAAACTACGTAATATACAGGTATTTTTACGTCAAATACACCCTTTGGCAAATCAAATACAACTTTTCCCCTTGACCCTTTTTCAATAGACATTTTAATAGAAAATAAGTCATTTTGATTTTCAAAAAGGTGTATTTGACGTAAAAAACCTGTACAAGTAATGAAGGAATAATTTTATGAAATCTTTGAAAATAATTATTGCACGGTATTTTTATTAAATATAATCAACTAAATTTAATTGGTAAGGATATATTCGATTCTGAGAAAAACCATAAAACTATAAGTAAATGTGTTATCTATACGATCTTATACATTTTCTATATCTATTCAATTTGATTCTCATAGTGAGTAAAAAATATAATATTTTATACAATTTTGTTTTTAAATCACTTGGCATTCTCAAATTGTCCTTTATTTCGAATACTTAATTACTATGTCCTTGTATTTAAAGGTGTAAGACTTGGTTCCTTCATTATCATCGAAGATTTAATCATATGTTATATTTTATTAATATATGTTTTATCATCCTGACTACTTAAAGGGGATTATGAGGAGTCAGGATGACATTGAGATAGAAATTTAAGGGTTTATATATTTCAATTTTGAAAGGGATGATTAAAAGGTTATCTTTTACAATTATTTAATTTCTTATTTCAAACGTGATTATAATTCATATTTGATTTTTTCCTGAAATTTATTAACTATACGCTTTCTTATCCGAGTTTTTTGCCGCAATTAAGAACTTGGGAATTAAAAAAATGGGTAGAGGTGGACTAGCTGAGCCATTCTGTAGAATATTAAATAATTAAAAAATAGCTGAGTTGAAAGAGATAGAGTTGGTGAAGTTTGAGATTCGTCAATAGATCAATATTATTCATTGAAGAGGAGACAGATTCGTTTTTTTTTCCCATAATTAATAACTAATTAACTTAATATAACATTAGACTCAATTTAGCTGCCAAATAAATTATAGAAAAGCAATTAAAAATATCTGAGGATTTTTAATGTCCTATTTTCGCATATGAATTTTCTTTAAATATTTTATGACAGTATGATTAATTGATTAAATTTTGATAATTTTTCGTATTTCCATATTAAAAATATTTTTTTACTGTACTGACTTCGTGTCTTTATCGAAAATGAACTTTCGTTTCTGTAGAGCTTCTTACAGAGGACCAAAAAATAAATCGTATGCAGTAAAATCAGGATTACATAAAGGGTGGTTTGACGTTCAAAATACATAGTTTTATGTAAATATATTTTTCAATGATGTATGAATATTTTTTTGCCATTATTGCATTAAATATAAGCTTAGAACAATTGAAAGTATGTATTTATCGTTCGAGGTGGGTAGGTGCTATGGCACCGCCCCCTGCGCCTCGTATAAATGCAGATGAGCCGTGGAGCGTTGATCTGTTTGCGTTATTTGTCTTAAGGTCTAACTGAGGTCTGGCTCGGTGACACCCTCCAACTTCGGGAGTTCTGGATGAGAGTCGGGAACTCATAATGATGGCGGGAGTGAGTTTGTCTTGCGCCAACTCGACAACGCTTTATTAACAAAACGGTTAGAGCTACGAAACAATTCAAGCCGAGACAATCGCCTATGAAAAATAATTATCTATTTAGTAACTGTCTTATTTAGTAAACTATTTTTATATTTGAACCTCACTCTCTGCGTTAAAATACTTCAGACACATAACTTACAATTTCATATAAGCTCAGGTAAAAATTACACCAAACGATGGCAATTTTCATTCGAGGGCACACCTTTTTTCATCAAAGTACTGCACCTACGTGTCGTTAAAATGTTCCCTCTTTCTCTTTTCACATATACCAGAAGAAAAATCGACCCTTGCAACCATCTTTGCAAGGTCCGAAAACGCGCGACGTCGTCTGCTGACCTGTAGCCTTATTTGCATGATTGGAAACGGTTCTCTCAGGTAAATAAGTCGAACGTTTAAAAGCTTACGGTGTTTACTATGGCCACAGTTGCAATTTATCGGTGGAAACGTGACGCAAATTGCAGGAAATTGCTCGGTTTGTCTGTGCTAATTGCGTTCGGATTTTGTTTCAGTCCTGAAAATTGCATAAGCCGATACATCGATGACCATTTATTTGCGTCGAATCAATCTTGAAGCACGATATTAAATGATTTCAGCCCAATTTTCAATATTTCCGTGAAAAATCTCACCACAGTTAATTTGCTAAAGTCAAATCTGGTTTATTTACGATATCCGTTTGCTTAATTTAATTTTCTATGCAATTTCTTGTTAAATTCGCCAACAGGTTGCATGCCAATCGCCATTTTACGAGCCATCTCCTGGGCGTGGCGTTAATGGAAATTATTACATGTGATTGCTTCCACAACACGGTGATTGTCGCCGACTAACGTACTGTTAACCCATTGACTGCAGATTGCATTACATCAATTAATTAGGCAGGGCCGTAATCCAGTTAGTCAGTCAGTCATTGAATTGGTGGCGGCGCCGATGGAAATTGCGATGCGTTGCCGATGAATGACAGCAATTTTGCGCACGATATTAAAAAATGCATTCAACCGTATAAATTCGATTAATTATTTTAATCTATATTTTTTTTTAAATTTATTAAAACACCTTAAATAATTAAAACAATTTTTTTAGTATTATTATTTTTCAGATTTTTATGCTATAATAATTTTTCAGGATTTTTGGTGTAATATTTTGGTTTTCTGGAAATTTTCCATAATGTAATTTGGTTAATTAATATTAATATAATACATAAGATCTCAATATTCCACACTTTAGTGTCTGAAGGTTTAGAAGGTTATAACCTTCAACAACAAATTTTGAGTTCAGCTATATTATCAACTCTGATAAATATTGAATGTACTTTGATATTAGCGAAATGCAAACAATGAAAACTACTTTAAAATATTTTTATGATTGTTATTCTCGGGACATTTTTTCGACATCGGCGTAGGTTGTTTAACCCTTTCAGTGCGGGGCGCATGACGTACATGCGCATACAAATTGTGTCCAGGTGCGGCCGCATGTCGTACATGCGCGAGATTCTTTAAAACTTTAACTTGTCGTTACATGTTAACTAGACCGAGTTAAGTGATAGTGTTTGTTTTAAAAATCAGCTAATAAACATAGCTATCAATAAATATACAACATATCACAAGAAATTTATAGGAACCATGTAATATGTAAATATAAATCGTAACGATTCAAATCTCCGCAGTAGTATCGCTGACGTATTTTGGCTCAGGGGTTGTTAAGGGTGTTCCACGTACATTATGTTCCGCATACACGTGTACGGATGTAATGGTATAAGAAAATTGCATTTCGCATTTTTGATTTTGATTCGCATTCCCATTTTTTTTCTTACTTAATCTCTGTTTGAGCAATTGATATTTTGTTCGATTTATTATTACGAAAATAAAGCGAATCGACTTTATATTTTTAGTTGAGATGGAAGAACATATCTTAATCAACATGTTTGCATAAATGTCTTATAGGAAAATGCTGTAATATAGCGGTAAACGGTGAATACAAATTTACCTCGCCAAAAAAAAAATAATTCAAAACGGCCGCCGCACTCAGATGCAGAATCGTGTTTAGACCCACCGCATTGAAAGGGTTAAAGGATCTCTGATTTTTGACATCGTTTCCGGTAATCTAAACTAATTTAGTACTTATAAAAATGATTAAAATTTCGGATTTAAAATCACATTTAGCATCCTCCTCTTTATGAAACGTCACATGGTATTTAGTATTGTTTTTTACTAAGCTCCCAATATAACCCGAATTCTTTTTACAGAATAATGTTTTAATAAATTATTGCATTTATCTAAATTGTGTAATGTTCTGTCTAAATTTATAATGTACCTTTACCGCGACTCTTCTAAGTTAGTAGTCGGATAGGTTCCCGATGAAAACTCTAAATTCAGGGAATTCTTTGTAATATTATTAAAATAAATAATTATAAAACAAATAATGTTAATATCAATCAATGTAAAATAATATTAAAATCAACCAGTGTCGTGGTTTGACACTGGGGAATATTTGTCTGAGGGACTTATTCCTCTTGTATCTTTAGAATCTTTTTGAATTTTTATATAGGAGAATTGCGATTTGAAATCTTTCTGTTATGCCATCTATCATTCTTAATCAAATTAACAACATCTAACATTCTTAATTAAAACAACTCCCACCCGAACAAGCCGGATTTAGACCAGGGAGAAGCTGCGATGAAAGGTTCTCTCATGACTGACCACCCACATCGAATGCGGATTCCAAAGGCGTAAAAAAACTGGAGCCGTCTTCTTGGACCTAACGTCGGCCTACGATACGGTATGGAAACAAGGACTCCTATTAAAGGCTGCAAAGATCCTAAAATGCAAACAAACGATCAAATTATTAGAAACTATGCTTTCCGAAAGGGTCTTCTACGTCACAATCGACGGCGAGCGCAGCAGAAAAAGGGTTCTCCAAAACGGACTACCGCAAGGCTCAGTCCTAGCTCCGACGCTCTTTAATATTTGACCTCGGACATACCGAATCCGCATCCCGCAAATCTTGATATACGACACATTGGTGACGCGCCGAGACTTTGGTGAAGCATTGAAGAAGTGCTAAACAAAGATTTAAATATAATGGAAAAAAAATATTTTACAACATGGCACCTCCACCAAACCCGACAAAATAACAGTTCCATACCCTTCATTTGCAAATGCGTCGGCCAATACTACACTGAATCTTTACGATGTGTGGTAAAGACGTCCCATCCGACATAGCCCCAAGATACCCAGTGAAACTAGACAGAACCCTGTCGTTCCGCCAACACCTGCAGTCAGTAAGGCCAAACTCAAAACCCGAGGTAACATTGTCGGGAAACTCACCGGGACATCGTGGGTTGCAACGCCGAGGTTCTACGCATATCCGCTCTCTCTCTGGCTTATAGCGTAGCTGAATACTGCGCTTCAGTATGGAGCGACAGAGCACACACCGAAAAGGGGTTGACACGGAGCTAACCATATTATGCCAAGATAACAGACCTAATGCGTCCACACCAGTTCCATGGCGCTCCAACTCTCAAGCATTGAGCCGCCAGAAATCAGAAGGAGTCGCTGCTCCCACCGCCTCTAAATCGCATAACCTAAAATGCCACACCTACCAATCCACAAAGACCTCACAAATCTTCCATCATTGCGCTTGGGTAAATCAGAAAAAACCGCTGTAATAGACTGCGGAGAAGATGAGTCAATTCTTAAATCTCGGGATGGATGGAAGAATGGAGGAGAGTAAAGTGGACGCGAACAACGCATTCCCCGGACCCCACTACAGGAGCCGAGCGGTTTGAATCTCCCGCGCAAAATGTGTGGGTAATCTCCTAAACCGTGCCTGCACAGGTCACGGCAGGACAGCGGAACCTCTACAAATGGGGTACGGTGAGAGTCCTACATGTGAGTGCGGAGCGATCCAGTCCACCAAGCACATAGTAGTGGAGTGTCAATTTCACTCTCTTTCCCCGGTGGCCCAGCCGCGCTAAATGGCCTCTTAGCCCGAATGCACTACACGGCTATGTCCGCGCCGCTATAGGCCTCCCGCACGTGAACATGATCATCATCTAACTTGACCAACGCATCATTACACCCCGATATCCTGCCATCCCATCACCTCCTAATTACTATTACTATTACTATTATTTTCATTATTATTATTATTATTTATTTATTATTATTGTTTATTATTTATTATTATTGTTTATTATTATATTATTGTTTATGACTGTTAATTATAAATAAAACCATGTATTCTGTATTCATACGACAAAAAAATAAAATAAATCAAATTAAAAAAATAATATTGTATTATTATAAAAAACAACATAATTTAAGACACCAATAATTTACCATATTATTTATATACGCTTTAGAAAGTTCGAACTAAATATTTTTTTGTTTGAGCAGAAATAAATGTAACATATTTTCCTGGAACATTTTGCAGTAAATTTACACAAGACAATAGTTTAAGAAGCACTGATTTATTTCATAAATGTATTTAACGTGTTGTTTTTATAACATCGAATTGAAGTGAGATGAATCTAATCATTCAGGACCGTCGTGAGATTAAAACCATGCTTACAATATTTTTTTTGATGAAATATATTTTTTTGGTTTGAATGGTTAATCATCTCTCATTAGTCGTGGCACGAGTGTATTCCAATGTTATTACAATGTCTCTGGAGTCTGGCAAGTTGGTAGACTGCGGTCTGCAGACACCAGCGCCGGGGGTTCCGGTGCGGTGCAACTCGGAACCGAACATCCGGCATCGCTCCTGTTCACTAACTACCGCACTTATTCAACTGGGACTTGTCCTGGAGCTGCATAATATATTTAATAAGTCACTCGGAACGAATCTCAGTCAGTTGCAAATATAGTTTGAGTCGTGCGTCGTGCAGATTCCCCTGGAATTGGCCAGGAACAGTCGGCCGTTTTCGCAAGCGCACAGCTGGTAGACCATGGGCCTCTTCTTGGGGCGAATTTTTGCATTGTGCCAATCCGGAATCGCTCGATGCAAATTTTTCATCTGAATATTTGACGAATCCAGCGTGATCTGAGAAAATACGTAACGATTAACATATCATTTTGATTATTAATTCATCATTTTTCACTTACGGCACCGTCAGTGGATTTTAAATTTATATTTTTGTATGATACCGCCTCAATGTCATTTGATTGCATTGTTATCTTCTTCGAAGCAATCACAGATAATGAACGTGTCAGTGATTCTAATCTGAAATATATTAATAAATTATTACGCTAATAAATCCATTTTCTAAATTAATCTGAAAAAAAATATGCAATTAATTAAATTAAATTATGCTGAAATTGCAATTCTGATTTTCAGCTTTCATGAAATCATTAAACAATAAAGCAGCAAAAAGAATCTTATGTCGTTAAAACAAGAACTCGTAGAAATTTCTTTTTGTTCGTAGTACTAAGAACACGTTGATAGGACAACTTTTAGAAAATAATATAAAATTTTCTTTATTCTCTTTCTGATTTGTTTTCAAAAGGAAATTCATACAATTTATTTAAATATAATAAAACTATCTATAATAGCTAGTTTTTATTTTAACTAGTCATAATATATTTTCTGTCATCTCATTATCGGTAAGTCTTCAAATTACGCGATATATTTTTTTTTAAATTTAGCTGCGCATTGTTTCTATGCGTTTGAAATGTTGGACACTATTATGTTGATGTTGGATGAAACTGCTTAATATTAAAAAAAATAATATAGGATCGATCATGCATATATATCCCTTATATCATCATCATTTGCCAGTCACAAGGCTCTCACTCGCTGAGGGCATGGACCTTACCAGACTCTCGCATGGTAGTTGAGGCTAAAGGAACCTGAGTCTCACACGTGACGTGAGGGCTCCCTTTTCGTGTCCATACCGCGGGGACCCGAGCCGTCTTGGTATGCGGTTTTTTGTAAAAAGTTTCCCTCTCTTATTCCCTTATATATCCCCATAAAATCATTGGCAGGTTTTAAGTTCTATAAAGAAGCTAACATTAATACTTGGCAGAAATGCTGTTGAGGATTGCAAAAGCACTTCTAATAAATCAGAGAGAAACTCTAATGGGTTTAAAAAATATTATTCCAAAACAATTTATCATTTGGAAAGCTAACCGAAGAGCATGGGTGTCTCAAAAAATTTTTGAAGACTTTTTCGTTATCATTTTTTTCAAAAAGGAGAGAAATATTGCATTGAAAGTAATCTACCATTAAAGATTTTATTGTTAGTAAACAATACACTGAGTCATCCGTCTTGGGACTTTATTAAAAATATAACAATAATATTCCCTCCTCCGAATACAATCTCCATTATTTAATCATTGGATCAATGTGTAATACATACATTTAAAAAGTATTACTTACGAAATATATTTAGGTAAGCAGTTAGATCTATTGCTGGATAGAATGGAAAATCGTTAATTTAATTTTGAAAGAGTACAACATTCATAGAGCTGTTTAAATATTGGTCTACAGTGAAATTTAGATGTCTATTATAAGTAACGTATAAAATACGCTTATATCTGATCGAAGACAAAGGAACACAAGCCAAAGAGAGGTTGTTGAAATTAACAAATAACTAGATTTAAATCTAGAGGAAGAGGATTTCAGGAGATTAATTAACAGCTATTCAATCGAAATGAGCAATGACATATGGCTGGAACTAGAAGCTGGCGAGAGAATAAAAGATACTTTTCATAAAAAAGGAATTATTGAGTGATTTTTTAACAATAATCTCGAAAGGTTTTAGCAAGATTCAGACCCTGAACGATTTGCAAAAGTTTGTAAGGTAATATTGCCTGTTTATTTAATTTACGAAGAAAATAAAAAGGCTATTGGATCGATGACATTTAACCGGTAATAAAGTAACTGAATAAATAATACTTTCTATCATATTTTCTTAAGTGTATGTATGTAGATCCATTTTACTTTCACCTATCCATTGCTAGTAACACATATTTGATAAAAATGCTTCATTTTAAGCTCGACTTATGCGATTTTTCGCCTTACGCGCAAATCTTAGAGGATTACTCGAGGACTGTATTTAATTTTGAATAATGTGTAAAAATGTCCTATAAAAATGATCCTTTCATATCATACTCACATTAAAAATTGCTTATAATACTTTAGACTATTTTCTAACTATTATATTAATTTATTTTCGATTGTTTTCGTTTTGATTAGTAAAAAGAAAATGATATCCTATTCATTAGGAAACTGAAAATAATAAATATTACCAATTTAAGATATTTCTCTATGAATAACGACACAAACTATTCTAATTATGAAAATAAACTCTCGACCATTTTTAATCATATTTTTTAGCTTTCTTGCTTAATGAAAACGATTTTTTTTTATTTTTATCGACGGTGATTAACTTCAAGCTCATTTTACCGATTAAGAATAATTTAAATCTTTACTCATATCATAGAACTGAGTTTTATTAGCTTTTGCCGCTATAGTATGAACGGCTATAGCGATTTGATAAAATTTTCTTTGTTAAGTAAATAAAATATATTCGACAATTTTTATTCAACGTTTAAAAAATTCTTATAGATGCTCTTTTTCTATATATTTAATTTAGAATATTTATCGATTTTATTGTCGGTTCAGAAACCATATATTTTATAATTTATGTTTAATACTTACATCAAATGATGACCAGTCTCAGCTCTGACAAGAGGCGTTGATATACTGTTTTTAAAAATTGCACCCCCCTCTCCAGTGATTCTCAAACTGTCCGTCCCGAAAAGTATTTCGTCAGGGTTCGACGCAAATAATGTATTACCGTCGACGTCTTTGATGATAAACTCGTTGGTGTGACATTCCAATTTGTTGTTGTCTAAAAATCAGACTAAGCATTAAATCTGAATAATTAGTAATGGGATGTAATTTATATTACCTAAAAATATTTGACTCTTAATAGAAGCGTCATCCAAAGTCCTGATGGTGAAATTATCAAAGGAATCGATGGAGAGTGGACGATCCGTTGCAGATTTTATCGTGGATGCAATCAGCGAATCCTGAAAGATGGCATCGCCAGATAATTGGATCCCACCGGGAATTATCTTCATCTGTCCCATTCCATCCTGATTCAGAATAATATTTTTATTAAATTATTTATTTGAAAAATTATATGCATTGCGTATTTTACCTTATGTATCCTCATGACTGATAGTATCCAGAGCGTCAGAGCCAAGTTGGTCATCACGAGGATCAACAGGAACATCAATAATACGAACAGGCACCATTTTCGCCATCCCTGGATTCCGATTTTGTTTGCGGGAACAGTCAGGCGATCATTTCCGTCGTCCTGATTTACATTGTCCGCTATAACTTCATCGTTTTCCGACTGCGCTATTGGAGCCATTCTGTAACAAATTAAATTTAATATCAAGGAAATTATCAGGGTTGCCACTAAACGTATGCAAAGGACGAATCCTTTCATATATATCAGACGTCTGTCTTATTACGGGGCCCAGGATATTAATACTGTAAATCACGACCGAGTGGAGTTTAACTATTATCCTCTGAATGCGAAATGGAAATTGGCCGCGTGTAAGCAAAATATCGCTATAATTTTGTACGACATCGTATTTTTGTATGGATCCGAGGTAGATGCAGTTCATATTAGAGACACCTGTTCACGTCTCATTAACATAATGTCTCGCTAGCATATGGGACCGAATGGAAAAATCCAAGTTTGGCCAATGTATAAAATTCGTGAATACTTTCTGGCGAAAAGATCTCGGCTTTGAGTTGCCATTCAATCAGTTGTTACGCTGATTGACTCGGCCAGCTCGATTGTGCTGATGCGAAAACTACCTGAAGGATTAAAAAAGTGTTAGGAAACCTCAGCATTCCCTCTCGGGGTAAATTGCTGAGATCTCACTTAGCCAGGAATGTGGCTTTACGATTTTATCCGGAAAATGTGATCGATAAACTTTATATATTTGCTATAAAATGTATTATATTTAAATATAAAATGGAAGAACGACTGATTTATAATAAATAATAATATGAAATAAATATATATGAGCAAATCACATTAGTACATTTTAAATTTTATTTAATAATATTAATGGACTTTGCATTATGTAATAAATGCAAAAATCTTAACACATTGCCTACGAGGCTAATCGCATGAAACGTCGTTTTTAACAAAAAATGTCATAATTCTTTTATTAATCAAAACATTGATCCAAAAATTAAATTGCTTGAACTTCAATATTTACTGGGTAGTTAATGCGAAAAAAATATTTTTTATCTTATAACAGGGGTCACCAAACTTTTTTTTTAAAAAACATAGTTTGAAAAACATCTTTTGAATATTGAATTTTAAATATTTATATAGAAGGCTTGTATATGAAATTTAAAGACCATTAGCCGTTAGGTCACTGGGATAGGGTATAATTTTATTGTCCCCAACAATTGTTTTTATAGTTTTGAATGATGAGGAAAGTCATAAATAAAGAGAAAAATTATGATATGACATCAGTAAGAATCAAAAATAATAATTACCGAATAGAAAATATTAAAAAACCAATACGTTATAATTAGAGATACGTGATTATCGCATTTTGCGATAAATGCGACATAGAAGC
>JAGXCT010031880.1:0-11162 GCA_022495035.1 Philopotamus ludificatus
CGACTCCAAATAACACGGTCCCGATTTTAGTGTTAGTGGGGGTTTAACTGTATTGAGACAAGCTATTCGAGGATGGATACATTCCATCTGCGAACAAAAAATGTGTTTCTCCAGCACCATAACTCGAAGATATCCAATGTTCGTTTATCTGAGCCTCAATGATTTTGATTTTAATTGACCCTTATGGAAGATCCTTCTATAATACTTACTCTCAATATCGTTACTACTCTCAATGCCGCTTTTTATCTATTTCCAATGGCGGCTCGAACACAACCGCGTCGTCCGAAGGGGGTCTCTCAGATACTCCAGGCATTTCAAGTCAATATCTTTTATTGACTTGAAATGTCAATACATTTTTTACAACGCTCTCGGCGATGTTTCGCCGCAGACTGATCTCTCGCAGCACGTTTCACTCACACTTGGCACATCGTACCGGATGCGAGCGATAAAAAACATGTTTATATTAACAACATTTATATTAAAAGAGTTATACGAGGAAAATTACGTAATCGGCCGGAAGCCTACTTATATGCTTTTTAGGCGCGATTTTTATCGCAGGATTCATGTTTTTGTCCAAATGCACTATTTATTTTGAACAAAGTGCGTTTTTCTGACGACGTTTCGTCATGTATTTAAGGAAATGCGTACGACTGATAAAGTGTTAATTTATTTAGCTCCCAGAGAGGCATGAAGCTCTGAGTTTTTACTTTATCCAATATTCGTTTATCTGATCCATAAATGATCCAAGTTTCCGATGACATAAATTTTATTTATTAAAATGATACTTTTACATATAAAATCCATTATTTTGTCAATAAACGTAAGTTTTCGCATCAATCAGTCGATTATCTCATCTATAACATTGAGTCATGCTATTATCTCATATTTATTCATATGTATATATTTTTATCCAATGATTAAAAATGTCATTTTCAGACGTAGGAATCTTATAATTATGATTGACGTTGTGTCACGTATGTGTATCGGTGGATCGAGAATACCAATCTGATCGCGTAGAAGATTTGATAAAAACAATCGGAATACTTGTCCCTGGCGTATCGTGACATTGGCACTTGTATTACTTATTTTATTGTGTGCTTTGGTGTGCTCGACGATTTTTTACTTGTGGATCTATCCCTGCAACTCGTCAATAGAGAGAGAAAAACAACGTACGATAAATCTCATACGGACTACTTTGAAGAGGACACAATTACTATTGATTAATGGTTTTTTTCTTCAAAATATACTGCAGTGGTTCCGTGTCGCCGTGCCTGGAACACACACGGTGCAACGGGAACGTGTCCCCAGGTACGCTCGGGGATTATCGACCTGTTGCATTATCTCGCAGAAGTGCAAACGTTAAAAATAAACACAGATTATACCTGCGAAGCTGTAATCTTTGACAGGAGGTGTTGAGAAAAAAAAATAAAAAAAGGCGGCCGTACCATGGCCCAAGGTCGCCGCCATACGTATTCGGTTACCTGTGATAATGGAGCAGAGCGTTTAGAAATCGTATTGTAAAAGTAAAACGGCTTTGTGCCTTGCACTCGGTAATAATGGGCTCCGAATGGAAATCTATGTGAATATTTTAGTCTGTGCTCTGATTTAGGTTGTTTCTAAAACGAGGTTCGATCAAAAAACACGTGGAATGTTTAATATCTGTATCAATATTAATTTTGTCCTCTTCACAGTAGGATACTCCATTGGATATACAATATACTTTCGATTAGTCATGGTGGAGAACGATTTTCTAATATCAGTTCGACTTCTACAATAAAATCTCAACAGAAATCAGTGCCGTATTGTGACTAATAAATTCTCTTTGTCTCTTAATTGAGATTAGAATTAATAGGCGGCTCGTTGATATAACAGCACCTCCAAGCAAATTGAAAAAAAAAATATTTTCATATATAAATGCGTCTATTGATTATATATTATGCATATAAAGCGCTCTCAGCGCTATCAGCGCCGTGTATTGGATGGATGCGGGGCGGCAGCGGGGTGGGGTATCCCGCGCCATCCTATATAACATAACATAAGCCTTGTAAATTTCCCTAGTTTGGTGCTTATTAGAATCCAGTAAAAACAACATCTCTACATCTATTAAATTTGTTTAGAGTGTTACTGAGTTTATTTTGTACAAAGGGTTTGAAGAAGCATGTACGGTAATGTCGTTCATTAAAGAAATACTTCATCAATGGGTTGAACTAAAGAATTTTGCAAGAATAACCACGTCATCTGTTTTCAATATCCTTTTTTTAATGAGAAATAGCTCTTACTTTTCATAAAATCTCTCACTTCTGGATCTCATCTAGTTTTGAACAGATCTTCAAAGATCTATCCATCAACAAGAAGTTGTTTTATGTCTGTCCCATTAAACCAATGATTCCTAAAGTTGGCAAGGGAAAAAATGTCTCCACGTGATCAGAGCCCATTTAAGCCGAATTAAGTACAAATGATGATGCAATTTAGTAACGGTTAATAGCAGACTTCAAAAAAATATTCTTTTTGCTTATCTTGCATTAAGTTTTTTTCTTGGAAATCAAAAATCATATGCAACAAAAATTGGTTGCATATGATTTTTGACAGAATTATTTGTAGTCATTTTATGTAAAAATTTCTTTGTAAATCCAAATATTTACTTCCATTTTGTGTCTTTTTACACAATCCATCAATGGAATGATTAATTATTCATCAATATCTTGACATTTAAAAAAAAAAAGATTATTCTAAGAATAAAAATAGTTAATCATTATATGCTTCATAATTTAGTCGATATTTTGGATTTTTAACTAAATATTGCGCAAATGACGCTTTCAGCGATGTCTAACTGCAGACTGAGCTCTCGCCATACATGTCAATCGCCCGTTTTATCGGCATTCGTCACATCGTACCGGATGCGAGCGAGAATAAACATCGCGCGCGTGACAACATACGCGAATATCGTTGTTTTTATTTTTATCCGCGAATAATTATTTATAATATCTATTCTTTGGACTTTTTTAGACAAATACAAATAGTTTGTGATATATAGGATTTATATTAAAGTAGCTAATCGAGAAAAATCAAAGACTTGGGGTCCCAAATATACTATTTTTACAACTGTCATATCACAGTGCGCAGAATAGTGTTAAAAAAATCAATATTAAGCAGATCCCTTCGCGAAAACGTTTGGGTATCAACTATATCATCATCATCATCATTTGTCAGCCCCAAGGCCCTCACTCGCTGAGGGCAAGGGGCTTACCAAACTCTCGCATAGTATTCGAGGCCAAAGGAACTTGAGTCTCACGCGTGACGTGAGGGCTCCCTTTTCGTGTCCATTCCGCGGGGACCCGAGCCGTCTTGGTATGCGGTTTTTTGTAAAGAGTTTCCCTCTCTCGGCCATTGCTGACATTGGACGTACATCTTCTACCATGTTGGTATCGGATTTTACCCTCTCGACTGAGTCCAGGCAAATAGGAGGGGGTTTGTCCCGGTATTCGTTTGTTCTCTTCTCTAAGGTGTTATCTGAGTGACAAAAAGCGGGCGACCACACACACACACCTATATAGATATACACAGGCATATCTTCAGAAAGCTTTAATATAAATTTCTCCCGCTCGAATGCACGGATAATCCGCATACGGATAATCAGGAATGTACTAAAAAACACAATTGTGCCAACATATTTTTTAAATTTTCAATAACAGCAAATCATCGTTCAGAAGGAAATATCGTCAAACACGTTAAAATGCGTTATACCTATCGACAGTAAAATAAGCATTTAATATGGCTATCAATGTCAAGATACGTCAGAATACGTGTATTATGACAGTCGACTTATGCTCGTATATTTTTTTAAATTACATTACGACATCGACGATGCTGATTCGATAGTGTCGTCACTTCACAGGGACCATTTCCGGATCGCTAGTAATTCTTTAGTCCAATTTTATTTTATTATTCCGATGCTATCCAATTGTTTCACACGTGGCCAAGTCAAATTGTAAGATAATACACGAACCCATACAAATGCTGTGCGGTATTAGCGCGCAGATAAGGAGTACGTGATGGTTTTCACTTTGATTTTCAGTCACGCGCATTGGCACTTTCCGTTGAGTAATATGTTTTCGCAAGCTTGTTGTATAAAAAATTATATTATCGTAATCTCATTCGAATGCCACGGACACGCATACGTCTTGGTGACGCATGCGGTCGCGTCTGCAATACGTGAGAGGCAACGCGCATGCGCGCCAAAACGGATCTCGGCACAGAATTGCACTTAATATTATAATAATTTGATAGTCCTACGATTTTTCATTGAAAAACTTTTCCAAGTGCGTTTTCACTTCTCCAACATTATTACATTTTTATATATTATATATTTTTTTAACGAAAATTGATTACCTCTCTTGATAAATGTTAAAATTATTTTTACCTATGTTTTCGTAAAAATCAGGAATATTATATGATATTCAATATGTCAGTCACCATCTTGCAATGGAAACATAAAAAATATCTGATGCGTAGTTTTTTTTCTTAGTATATTTGCGTTGTATTTATCACGCGTAAACGCGTGCACGGACTGAACCCCGGAATTTGTTAGCCCGCGAAAACGCGTGCACGGACTGTAATGTGTTAATGTATGCTCTAAAGATCTGAAAATGTGGTAATCCGACGGCGCCAGATCCGGTGAATAGGGTGGATAAATTAAAAGTTCCAATCCAAGCTCCCTTATTTTTTCCTGAATTATTTTTACAGCATGAGAGCTCACGTTATCGTGTTGAAGGATCCTTTATTTGATACAGATACATCTTTGTAAGAAAACCATTGTTTTTTTCGTACAGGATTAATGTATAGAACCCACTTCTCATCTCCAGTTAAAATTCGTCGCAAAAACGGATCGGCTTCATACCGATACAAAAGAGACGCGCAGTTGGTACGCTGTTGATCGAGCGCCGTCTCCGTCAATTCGTGAGGAACTCATTCCTTGTCTGTACAAATTTCTTATGCGATGAAGATGATCCTGAACTGTAGACAATGGACAGCCAATCTTCAATGATAATTCCTCAATTGTTTAACGAGGATCTGAATCCACTGTCGCCTTCAGTATCATCTAACTTTTGAGGTCGTCCTTTTCGTGCGATATCTTTGAGATTCCTACTCCTATTTTTAAACTTTTTAAACCACCGATGACACTAGCTTAGTTAAATATCCGAAGATATCAGATATCCGAATAATCATTGCTTCGTTTGCCTTCATTCCGTGATCGAATAAAAGTAGCATACATTGACGTAAGTATGCTTCTTCTATTGTTGACCTTGACATCTTTTCCCCTTGGCAGTAATAAAAACAACCATTACAACCATAGCTTTTATGTTTTTTAATATTTTTTATTTCTACCAAGGGGGAAAGATGTCATGTAATAAGAAAACCTACGTGTTTGCGGGATCGTGTCTCGACACAAACTAACTGTGAATGAGCTCATCGAAGAAATTTTGATTACTTTACGGTCCCCATAATATAAATTCAGTCAAGATTGATAACATGTATCAGTGTTTTTAATTTTTTTTTATATCGTGACATACCGAACGCCTATTTTTTTGTTATTAGTATTTATTTACAGTCTATTCTTTCTAGTAGCTATTTACAGAAACGCTATAGGAGGGCCCTTCTATAGCGTTTCCTCTAAATCGCTGCTTTAAACAAAATTCCTCGTCAACCATAGAGCATTGACCTTTATTTCGCTCAGCAATGTATTATAGATTCACGAAATATCTGTCCTTAAATATATTAGAATTTTGTAGGAAACAGCGATTTACAGGAAACGTTATAGGAGGGTTGATTGTATTTGACTACGATGAGTGAATGGCATAACATAACGATTCCAAAGCGCCATTAATCCATATAAAGATTTGATGACTCTAAAAATGTAACGGGAATGAGTCTCTCACACTAATATTCCCCAGTGTCAAACCACGACACTGGTTAATTTTAGTAGTATTTCAGTTGGATTGAATATTATATTAATTGCTTTATATAAATATTTATTGAACACATGATAGATGGCATTAAATTAATTAATTAAACAAACTACTTACATTAATATTATTTTTTATAAAACATGCGGAGGTAATGGGTGTATTCCTCTCAAATCCCCCTGGTCAGTGTTATAAAGAATACCCTGAATTCATAGTTTTCGTCGAATACCTATCCGACTACTAATTTATCTTGGTCGCGATTAACTTGTATCATCGAAATATATGCATGTTACCTACAAGTCATAACATTAGTTATTAATAAAGTTATTTCTGCATTTATGCAAATGTTACCGACTCCTGCATCCGAGGTTCCATACAAATTCAAGGTGCGTTTCTTAGAAATGTTCCAGGTACAAAAAACATTGTCTCCGGTAATAGAAAGTGGAGGACGCTAATAGATTCGGGACCGGTTGTATAATTTTAGGTATACATTTCTCACGAATAATCATTTTTGCCTGCGACTTGAGTTTTATCGGATGTTATTTTAAAGAGCATCTAAAAAAAACATAAAAATGTTCACGAAACGGAACGGTATCGTTTGTGGATACGCGAAGCGGCGCGGCGATCCGTTGCGCTCCGGTACATAGAGCCTTGAACAAAGATCATATTTATACTCACTCAAACGATGCTGATTTTATCAAAAAATATGTTCTGTAAATGAATTCATATCGATTATTAAAACTTATAACGCAAACCGGAAAGTAATGATATTTTTTTTAACATTCACGTAATTTTTCGAGTCTTTTTGCATCCTTAAAGTGAATACTTTGATGCAAATTTAAAGGCGCAATATCTAGTGAATAAGGGGTGGAAGCTGGAGAACTTCCAAATCCAACTGCCTGATTTTTTTCTGTGTAACTCTTGCTGCGTGTGGCCTTGCGTTGACATGTTGCGGTATACGTCTTTAGTTTTTTAGCAAAACTGAACGCTTTTTTAACAGTTTCGCCTTCAATCGTTTTAATTGGGCACAAAAAACTTCGGCTGTAACTATTTGTCCAGGTTTTAATAATTCAAAATGAATTATGCCCAAAATATCCCACTAAAAATAAAGATGTATGTGTTTCAATATAAATTATGATAGAATGGTTTAAACTGGCACTTGAATTGAAGAAAGCTATTGTTGTATCTCTTTGAGTTGATGTACAGCACTCACTTTTCATCACCAGTAACGATCCTTTTTAGAAACGGATTGTTCTTATAGCGAAAGTTTGTGCGGTACCCAAATTCCTATTCTATTTTTTGGATCAAATGGTCTTGTACTGTTGACCAAGGACAGCCGAGATCCTTTATGGTTTTTGCAGTTTTAGAGGTATTCCTGATCTTAGTTTATCACTTTTATTTTATTTTTTATTAGAAGACGTCTCAATTCAATCCTTTATCGAATAAAAATAATACTAAAAATCGTAAATGAGTATCTTTAGTCTCTAGTCTTGGCATTTTTAATAAGGATAATAAAAAAACAGAAATTGTAGACTACACATATTAACTCGATTGTACTCGGTGACAAACTGATAACTAAAAACTCCACAACAAAAAAATGACATTTCTTTTCGGCTTACTTATATACTTGTAAAGGTATGGAAAACGTGGAAGAAGGATTCGTGACATTTATTAAATAGACAATATCATTAGTTATACAGCTTCTTAATTAATAATGGCACGTGAGTCGTACGGCTCTTGGCACCCTCTAGTTGGCGACCTCTGACAGTGAGGTCCAATGTCCAGAGTATCGAGAGAGATGTACCCTTCCCGATGATTCTCGACTTGGGGCCGACTTGGGGCTCTTCGCTAGCATGCCAGTCTGCGGTCTCAAGTCTCTAGCATGCCGAGTCTGCAAACAACCTCGGTGGCTGATGGTTTGCTGGTCTATTGCGATGATGATGATACGTTCGATGTCGATTATGGTTGCCATGGAAATATGTGTATCTAGAGGTCTCTGAGATATCTGCACAACACCATTTGCTTGAAAATATTTACTCAATATAATTTTCCAGCGGTGAATTGGTCTATCAAAAAAAATGCTCTCTTCATAATTGCACCGCCTTTTCGACCCTTAGATCCCTAAGGGCGCGACTCATCACATACGTAGCACCTTAGTCATACGAGTGCTATACGATGCATTGGCTCGGAGCTTGCTCGAATCAAGTTCCATTATATGGGCGCCTTATGACGCCTCGAATTCCCTCAGAGTAGAGAAGATACAGAAGAAATTTCTTAGGTATCTCTACATGAGAGAGTTTGGATTCTACCCAAGCTTATACCCCAGCGCATGGGTACAGGGCTGCCTGGGGTATGTAACCCTCGAGAAAAGAAGATCGATTTACTTGGCAAAGCACTTCTTCAAGCTATTGGTTGGCGCAGTACATAACCCCCTTGTACTGTGCGAGTTGTCCTTATGGGCGCCACCTCACTACCATCGAGCCCGTTCGCGTGTGCTTTTTCTTCCGCCAAATGCGAGGACAGGCTCACTCAGAAACTCTCCGGTAGCCAGAGCTATTAGTTTGCTCAACCACTTGGCCGATATGAAATTTTATAATTCTTTTCTTCAATTTATTGTAATATGTATATGTTGTTGTTGGGTTTTTTTATTTTTTTTCTCATGTATTATTATGTGTTATGCGTGATTGGCGACCTTCTGTAATGCCAATCACGCAGAGAGTAAAGGCTCGCCATGGTCCGAGTCACGAATCCTTTCCACATCCTTTACATGAGCAAAGTTTAATTTGCTAAAATAAAAAAAATTAACCGTTGAAAACCTCTGATTATAGTAAGAATATAAAATAGTAATAATGAGTAGTGTCAGCGACCAATAATAGTTGACGAAAACGTTCGTATCATCGGCCGGTAACCATCGGCGGCTATGATACACACGCTGCATCATCGGCCACCTCACATCGTCACATTGTTGTCGTTTGATCGGGTTTTATAAAAAACGACGAATGCGGGAATATTACAGATAAATCGGAGTTGCACTGTTTCCGTTCAACGTTTTCGTCGATCATCTCGCTATATACGTAATTGATTGAATTGTTGCAAAATTTCCGTTACGTCTGGCAAATGAAAAATGTGTATTCAAATGTTTCTAACGACTCGGGCTAATGAAACGTCTGGCTCTTGCATCCCACCGCTCTCGTTTCGATCTATAACATTTAAATTTCAGTGATTGATTGCGCTCGCATTGTGTCATATCCAGGCCGGCGGTGATTTATGATTAATTGTTGGTTAAAAGCCCACCGCAACACAATGGATTTTCACACGGGGACATAACAGTACAATTATTTGACCGTTTTCCTGCAACATAAATCTGTCGCGGACTTTACGACACCGGGGAACGACCGTAAAGCTAATCGACAAACGCCACTCTTTCGATATCGAGACGACATTACGCATCTTTGTTCTGGACTCTATGTATCTCGTTCGGAGTAACGGAGCGCCCGGTTACTGTTACGTGGATGCAACTTATGTTAATGTCCAAGGTCGCGGGAACGCCGTCCGACACTTCTGTTGTCGGAAAAATGTTAATTCGGCTAATGCGTTCGCGTCGGCGCACGGCGATTCATAGAAATATGGCATTGTCCAGTGGGAACGGGGTGAGATTGCGCACCGCCTCTCAAGATCTAATCGTGGCGGGCTGTGGCGGCGCATCGACATGACGCGCATGCGCACCGCGAGATATTCCATAGCGTCTCTCGGGCCGAGCACGTGGGTGTGCGGCCATGTGTGGCCGCGGTCCGATGACCGCAGGCAATGCACCAACGGCCAAGACATTGACATTGTTAATTGAATATGGCCGAAATGGTGTCTGGCGAACTGGCCGACTACTTCTAGACCGCTCAGCACCAGCCAACGGTTCAATATACCGTATCTTTTATGTTACTGTCGAACATCGTCCAATTTCAGGTTATGCAACGATCCATATTGTGACGTCATCGTCTCACGAAACGGCTCCAAAAATAATTTTAACAAGCGAACGAGCTTGATGGTAGTGAGGTGGCGCCCATAAGGTCAACTCGCACAGTACAACAGCTTGAAGAAGAGCTTTGCCAAAAAAAACGACCTTCTTTTCTCGAGGGTTACATACCCCATGTAGCCCTGTACCCATGCGCTGGGATATATACTTGGGTTGAATCCAAACTCCCTCATGTAAAGATACCTAAGAAATGTCTTATGTATCTTCTATAATCTGAGGCATTAGAAGCACAAAACACTACAATTAACCCTCATATAACGCTCCCTGCTACAAAGCATGCGACAGTCTCACCGTTTTCTATAAAAATTAGTGCAATGCCCTTTATTTGACAAAAAAAAAAAAATTAACAAGATCTTGTAAAAATATGTTAATACAAGTATAAAAACTATCCCCAAATTTTGTATGCGTACCTAGTCTTCTATATGACGTGGTTATCTTAGGTTTTACTGTAAAATAAATCAAAGCGTCTTTGCTAGATCTTAGAAGGCGGATGGAGAAAAACAAGAACGTAGTACATGATGGCTATGACTCATATCGGTCCAGGGGCTACTAGATGATGATTAAGTAATCACTGATCTGTCACCTCCTTATTCGTGTGACTATCATTGAAAAATCAAGACTTCCGGCTCCATTTTCAAATCCATGATAGTCTACAGAATTGTTGTTACAATTTTATGTTTAATCGACTCAATCAATCAGACATGTAATGGGGTTTTTATATTTCTTCTTCTGTCTCACATCCATTCTGACTTCAGAGGATGTACGCCCTGACCTTTCTCCTGCGTCCTCGTACGTTTCTAAACGCGACAAGTTTCTCCAGGCTATTATTTCTTCTAGCGAGATGTCCAAAGTATCGAAGAATTTTTGACATGTAGTTTATCGCTCTCCATTTCTTCCAGCTCTTGATTCTATGAGGGTAAAAAGGCTTTATTAACGTTTCGAACGTATGCCTTGTTTTTTTCCTCCATATAATTATTGGTTTTTGGCGAGCTCGATCAATTGTGGAGCTTTAAATCCGATCCAGTTGCTAATACTGTGAAGCACGACTACTTTTTTCTTCCAAACCGCCCTTTACCTTAGGGCAGTGGTTCTTAACCTGAGTTCGATTGAACGTCAGAGGTTCGGTGAGTCAGTCTCCCGGGTTCGGCGGAGGTCAAAACACACACCCG
>JAGXCT010031881.1:0-19205 GCA_022495035.1 Philopotamus ludificatus
AAAATTTTAAATAATCTGGATTGAAGTGGTCTAGATTTTACATAGTTTATCATTTACACGGCTTCATCCATAACATTTTTTATCCCAATTTAATCCCATCCTAATTTGTGGATTTTTTTTTAGTCAACAGTGCATGCCTATGCAAAGTGACATATTACAGTGACTGCTAGTAGCTCTTGTAGCTACTTTCACGATACGTGATACAACACCTTTCATTTTTCCCAGCCTATCTCTTGTTTTGTTATGTAATCATTAAAACAGTTGAATATATCTTTTTTTAATTTTTTTAATTTACCCCAAATTTTTGTGAAATATCTATTTAGGCTCCGCGGAACACCTATTTAGGATCCGCGGAACACCAGTGTTTCCTGGAACATAGTTTGAGAAACCCTGTTCTATAGGAATAGGAATTCTTGCATTGAGAATTAATTAATATTTTGCATAGTGAATATTTTTATATCAATTTAATCGATATTTTGTAAACCCGTTTCTCTTTGTGCACAGGTCAGGAAAATGAATGTTTTATTTTTAAGTTTATATCCATAAATTATTAAAATAATAATACAGCGAGTACCATTTTTATATTTTATACCATGGCTTTATTTCCCGTGCAAAAAGAGAATCGGGTGAATTTACGATGGCATCAATATTTATGCATTCCACTTAAATTTACTTACACTAATTTCTATACATACGTACATTAGATATGGTCGAGTCAAGTTAGAGTGCAATCAAGTTATTTTGAATAATTTGAACTGAGTTCATACTCAAATAAAGTATTGATGTGTTTATAAATTAGCGTAAAGTTTCGGATACGCAGTCTATTGCGTTTGTAGGTGTCATCGCCGATTCCAAATTTGTCCGACTAATTGGTACGATTGGCTGTTAACTGGACGATTTGCCACAATCGACCTTGACTTTTAGTACACTGGTAGGATAGGGTGGTGACACGCGTTTGCTCGATAGAATCAAATTACCAAAGTGTAGACTGGTATTTGCGTAATGATGGAAGGCGGGTGCCAGGTGGTCGGGGGCAGCCGCCCTACTGCCACGCGACCTCACGACAACGAACCCCAATTTTCCACCTGGGCCCTGCGGAAAAGCCTGCATTTTTTATTTGGCGTCAGTCATAAACGTGCTGTCTATCCGTTCGTACGTGTCGCGAACTATCGACCCGCAACGACAGATTAGTGTTTTCTTCGAACTCTTACCCGAGTAAGTATAAGAAAACTTTTTTTACTACGCGTAGTATTTTACAACAAACGTAACACGATAATCTTAAAACATCAAATTTAGATTTATGTTATAATAATCAATGAAACATTAATTTTAAATATGTATCCTAAAATTAAAAAGCTTAATTTCATCAATAAAACGAAAATTGCCAGTCCAGAATGTAATATAATATGATGTTAATGTAATTATTCATGCATTTAAATATTATTACTAATTTTTTTTAAATTAAGGCAACCCTGTCTAGTATTAATATACAAATGAAACCTTAAAAAGTGCTCATATATATTCTTTATTCATACATATTTTAACGTTGTATGTGAATAAACATATTTAGCAAAACAAAATCAATATACGTACATATTTATATACATAGAAAAGGATAAGTGGCTCGTTTTGGTTGTATTCTCGAATCCATTATTAATAGTTAAATATTACATCACAAACAACAATACTGTTCTCATATAGGATAGGGCGTTCATCTGTAATACTTTTACTCTAAAAATATATCAATATAAAATTATGTAATGTATAACAAAATAATGCAGAACTTTCGTTTTCACAAAATATATGTATTTATTCAATATTAATCGGACATCCATCAAAGTAGCCTTCATTAGATACAACATATCTTAGAATGCAATTTTCGGTATGGCGTTTAGCTTCTTCAGCAATTTTGTCCTTATATTCTCAATGCCGAAACAAAGTCGTTCTTTCATGACATTTTTATTTTTAAGAATATCCGCCGAATATGAAGACCAAAGCATCATTTAGCCAATAACTGTGGATAAAAATCTCCATTATCCATTTTTTCCCCCAAATAAATAATCGCAGAGCATAATAAAGTAAGTTTATAATATGACTACCAAAGTCAAGATACGTCAAGGACAAGTGTACCAAGATGACAAACAAATTTACAAATGAACTAAATTAAATAATTACGCCTATTCTTTTTATAAAACCTTGTACATTAGATTTCGGCAGATATCTCCTAGATTAAATTTTAACGACTTTCTTTTGTTTTTCGGTACTCGAATCTAAATTAACATATGAAAACGTAATATGTAAATGCATTTTAATAGAAAATTCATGCGTCAGAATTTTATTCCATTATTTTTTTATTACACACAACCTCCGTTTTACGCACTAGCTTTTATGGTTTTATAAATGGCACACAAGTCGAGTCCTAAATCAAATGCTGAAAAAATATATATGTAGCTATTTTTTATTCCTATACATAAATTTCTTAAGTTCCAATATCATTTGGATCGGTGCCAGATGCGAGTGAAGGATCGATTTTCATCATTTTTCTTTTCGCTACATTCGAACAGTTTCCGCCATCTACGTATCTGTGCGAAAAATGGAGGAATCTGTGCGGAATGATGTATGTAATTGTATCATACAAACGATCCATATTAACTGTAATTTCATGCCATTTTCTATATCTGAGTGTGACATTGTTTTATCTTGTTACACATCGTGCTAGTTCAGCTCGCAAAATAAATATTCATATCTCGAATAGAGTTCATGAAATAATGTAACATTTATAATCGCTCTTTCAGAATTCGGGGCTTAAGTTATTGATTGCAGTAAAATATTAATATAAGTTATTATCTGTTGTATTAAGAAGGGAAATTATTACCCGTCGAAGCCGTATGACCATGAAACTAAAAATATTTTCATAAAGGGTAAAGGGATGGTTATTTTTAATAATACGTCGGCGTATCGGTCATCGTTTCCATCTCTCTGGACAATTTAGGACGAATCTAAAGATATCAGGTCATACATGAATTTCGATGTTAAATTTTCTCTTCATTTCAACTATGTTCTGTCCTTCATATGTTAGGCATATCCGTCGCAGACGGTTTTTTTCCCTCTGAAACTCGCTCTTGACTTCAGCACCGAATTAGGTTGGGTCAACCCCACTTTTCTCGTCGGCTGCTGCAGTGAGTGCGTCATACACGACCATACGAAATAAATCACACGACGAACACGTAATACACGCGGCAAACTATCGTGACTACGCCAATTTCGTGAGTGAGTTGACTATGGTTTACTTTGTCGGTGTGTATGTTTCGGGGCGGGTGTTCGGCACTCATTACCCGGAGCCTCACGCGATCCCTGCCCGAAGAACGTCATAAAGAACCTTCGCCGTCTCCCTCGCAAATTACCCGGTGGAACGGCCGAGATACCATCTCGTGCTGGCGATACATGAAGGATGGAGCCTTCGGGTACACCGAAATTGCCATTATTCTGTGGGCGGGGGTGGGTTCATGTCTGAAACCCACAAGGGTAAACCGTATGTCTGAAATTAATCTGCGTTAATCGATTCTCATTATCAGCCTTAGCTGTGGCCACAGCCTCCCAAGCCATGAGGTTGCTCAATATTATTGTAACAACGAAAAAATTAAGAAAGATCTTAAATTTAAGGGGATGCCTACGAAATAGATCTGCTTCGAGGATAATCTAATTTGATCGGTTTTGTTGTCTTATAAGGATACAATTATATCGAGGGTTTGATTCATCTTCCGGTATGCTAGATGTAGTAGTTGGCGTCAGTTGCGTTGAGCAGATCGTATACGGTCACATATCCCAAAATCCGCCGTGTAGCCCAATAATGGCAAAGCTATGACATGCGCCGATATTGGAACCACGCTATATAAACCTACCACATAAAAGACTAGGGGCATAAAAATTTGGGGTTAGATTTTTTTAAATTGTATTTTGTAAATTTGGGATTCGATTTTCCATTCACAGATTTTAAATGACCTTGTTCTATTTTTAAGCTGTTCAACGCTTTAGATATTAATTAGAAACCTCCAAAATATAGAAAACTGACATCTAGAAGGAAGCGCTATAGGAGAGTTGACTGTAAATTACTTTTTTATCGATTGTAACAAAACTAGTAAAATTAATAACTGCACAAGCGGGAGTTTTTTTGCATTTTTACAGAAAAATGATTTTAATCTGTACCTACTGTTCAATAAAGGGAGGTGGCAGAGCCGAAGAAAAATATTTGAGCGATTGGTGGAGTTTGTAGAAATTACAGTATTTCTTAACATAGCCATGCCGATGGGGTTGGTGGGTCTATTTGGGACTCAGAGTTTATGATTTTTCTTGAATAACTCTTTTAATATAATTCCTATATGTCACAAACTTTTTGTATTAATCTAAATATATATATATATCATCATCATCATCATCATTTCCAGTCACAAGGCTCTCACTCGCTGAGGGCATGGACCTTACCAAACTCTCGCATGGTAGTCGAGGCCAAAGGAACTTGAGTCTCACACGTGATGTAAGGGGTCCCCTTTCGTGTCCATACCGCGGGGACCTGAGCTGTCTTGGTATGCGGTTTTTTGTAAAGAGTTTCCCTCTCTTGGCCATTGCTGGCATTGGACGTACATCTTCTACCATGTTGGTATCGGATTTTACCCTCTCAACTGTGTCCAGGCAAGTAGGAGGGGCTTTGCCTCGGTATTCGTTTGTTCTCTTCTCTAAGGTGTTATCTGCTTTTAACGAGTCACGAGTGACGAGTAACGAGCGACCACACACGCACACCAATATAGATATACACAGGCATACATATGCACATCTGCCCAAAACGAGTCTCAAGTAGCCGGTCGCAAGTGATTATTAGCCCTGTCGCGCAATAGCAATTCTTTCATCATGGGAAAGACCTCCTCAGAGAGGGGTCCCCTAGAAAGAAGGAAGAGGAGCTGAAGCAATGAATGACCGATTTTGGTCAACAGATTAGGGTTTTCCTTCCCAGGTATAATACTGGCTCCAGGTGAGAGAGATCCACAGGGAGACTCCTAGATTTCCATTTATGCACATATGATATGTACACTCAACACAAAGCATATTTTGCACTGTTTTGTTGCATTAATCAATATATATATATATATATATATATATATATGGTATATATATATATATATATCATCATTTGCCAGTCACAAGGCTCTCACTGACTGAGGGTATGGACCTTACCAAACTCTCGCATGGTAGTCGAGGCCAAAGGAACCTGAGTCTCACACTGGCTCTGTGGTGAGAGATCCGTTAGAGACCAGATTTATTTATGCACATAAGGATATGTGTACACTAACATGTACATATTTTTGCACTGTTTTGTTGGGTATTAATCAATATATCACAATTTCACAATTGCGAAAAAAAATAAAAACATCAATATTTGTTTTTGTTAGCGCGGGTGGAATGTTTTTTTTCGCTGCGTGTGATTGACACGTGCCGCGAGAGTTCAGTCGGCGGCGTGTCCTCAGTCTTCGACGGGATATCGCCAAGTGTGTTTACCATTTATGCGTCATATTGATTAGTCAAAAAATTCAAAATACCGACCAAATTATCAAGCATGTCATGAATAACTATTTTTATTTTTAGAATAATCCATTTTCTAAAAAGAAGTCAAGATATCTTGACTTGAAATGCTTGGGGTCTTTTTGTCCATTGGATTCGAGTCCCCGTGACGAAACGGTTTGTGATAGGGGTCTGTAAAACTTTTCTCAACACAATGTAGTTTTTTTTATAGATCCCTTTGTTTGTATAAATCAACTGAAAATTACAGGCTTGATAATCGGTGATAAAATCTTTTGGAAAAGAGTCCCAACCGTACGAATGCAAATGAGATTTGAAGTGTTTAAAACCGATCGCCGGACACTTTTAGCTTCCAGAAATTCAGCGATGGCTTTATACATAATTTTTTCCGCTGCGTACTTTATTGAGACCTTATCCTCGATGTTAAATAATGTTAAAACCAATAAAATAAACTGACAAATTTGGTTAGTAGCCCTTACTTGAGTGTGGAATGCACGAAAAACCTACCCTTAATTAAGGATTTAACAATAACAAAAAAATCACTAATTTTAAAAGTTATTTTTTTGTATCATATCAAAACAACTTTTTTTACTAGGGCTACACAACATTTTGGATAATTCTTTAATTGTTCCCAATTTTGACAAACCGAACCCAAAAGGTTATCCATTACTATTGTAGCTTCACACCCTCAATGTTTACCTTGTCCTTGCGACGCCATTTCGAAGCCTTTTTCTATTCTGTATAAGGTGGAGATCTGCCAGGTTGGAACGTATCTACAGGTTTCCGACTAAAATGAGCGCACTCGGGGCATTCACCCCAACTCTTAAATCTTTCAGCAGCAGCTGTGACGGTAAGCCCGTTTTCTGCTTTTGCGAAACTGACTCTTGACTCGAGTCTTAGGGTATCTTATGTCTTATATTTGTCAATTTATGCCGAACTGGGCACTCGGGATACCATACCACATTACTATACTTATTTTTTTCTTTTTCTTAACGAAATGCTCGAAGTAGTGAATAAATAATATTGAACAATCTATGTAAGAAATAAACTTTAAATTAATATATAATATGTTTGAAAATATATAATAAATTATATTGATAAAGGCACTATAGATGTTTCTTCAAATAGGGTATATAGCAGGGGTGAGCAACCGGAGGCTTACTACATTTTCTCGTGCCGCCCTTCGTAGATTTTACATTTTAACTTTTAAAATTCCTATATTGTCCTGCAGCCTCATTGTACCATAGGCATAATCAAATACTTATACAATCATCGCCGTTTTTATTAATAGTATTTCTATTAACCTAGCCGTACTCAAGGGGTCTATTTAGGACCGCAAATTTTGATTTTTCTTGAATAACTCTTTTAACCTTTTCCACTCTGTGGAAAGAGTGAAAAGGGATCAGACGTATTGGCCTAAAAGATTTTTAACAAAAAAATGTACCACGTTTTTTAATTAATTTATTTAAAAAAATGACAAATATTGAAAAGAATATCAGATCAAGCCCTATAGATGTTTCTTATTCATTTCACCAATGATTTTTTTTTATATACGCAAAATAAGAGTTGAACGGAGATTCGACCAAAAATGGTCAGAGTGGAAACGGTTAATATAACTCTTATACTTCAAAAACTTTTTTTATTTGTCTAAAAAAGTTTAGAAATAAATATTATAAGTAATCATTGCCCTTTATTGTCCACAATTGCGGAAAAAAATAAAAACCACAATACTCGCTTCTGTAGCCACGTACTGTAGCCAATTTTTTTCTCGCTCACATCCAGTACAATGTGTCAAGCGCGATTGAAACGTGTACTAGTGACACGTCCCGCGAAAATTTAGCGGTGGGTCTACCGGCGACATGTCCTTAGTCTGCGGCGGGATATCGTCGGGTGTGCGTGTCATTTACGCGTCATATTAATTATAGAAAAATCCAAAACATTAACCACATTTTAAAGCATTTGAATAATTATAATCATTCTTAAAATAATTAATGTGTTAGAAAAATATCGTCAATGTCTTGACTTGAAATGCTTGAGGTCTATTTTTCATTATAAATAGACCCCCTTCGGACTACGCGGATGGTTTCAAGCCGCTATGGCAGATCGGTTAATGAGTATTTTATTTCTGAATTTTTTATACGAGGTTTATTTTGTTAATATTGGAGATACATTGAGTTCATTATTCAGTGTTTGTATTATCATAAGTTTCTTATATGCGGCACGCACAACATTTTTAAATTGGTAGCTGGCCCGTTGTTAAAAAGGTTGCTCATCCCTGGTAAATAGTTTTGGTTACACCTCCTCGATGGTCTTCTACTACGAAATCATAAATACGATCGGTTTGAACTCGTAGGCCGTTCTATTATGATATATCATTTAATAAGATGGATTTTATTGAATGCGAGTATGCTATTACTTGATTGGTGTATCGCTTCTGAAGACATGCAACAAGTTTCTAGATGAATTCATTCTACATATGTACACTGTTGTTGCTTACTTTACTGTTGGCTCTCTAGAAGTTTTGACGTGTTTTGGTGTGCTCAACGATTATTTAATTGTGGAAAAAATGTAAAATGTGGAAGTTTTTGACCAAAACAATACCGTTATGAAGCCGCAGCCTCCGTATTCGCCGGATATTTCCCCCGTAGCTTCTTTCTATTCCTGAATATGTAAAATATTACGATCGGACAACGTTTTGGGCGCTTTGAGGCAGTGGAGGATTTAAAGGGATACTTTTGATGCTTTTAGCGTGCAAGAAACATTGCTTACCTATAAACATTGTTTTGTTTTATTTTTTATGAGCTTCAATTTCAACTTCACTTATAGGACAAAATAAATTTCGTGTTTCTGTAGTAAATGTATCCTTAGATTGTTTAATATCAGTACTAAGTAGAAAAGGAAAAGTTTACGAACTATTAAAAAAACTATTAAAAAATAAAAAAAAATAATATCTAATGGATATAGGGGACACTTAGGAGACGAAGAAGGTATTAAATATAAGTTTTTTGTTATTTTAATCACCTTTATTATACATTTTTTTAAATACTTATCACCTGCATAATGTTGATGCTAATATTTTCTGATAACATTTTTAAAATCAATTTATTTATTGTTTAAATCGGCCTCGGAATTTGTATTGTAATCAATATACACCAGTGATCGTATATCAGAAACAAAACATTAATCTTGCAAGATGATAAATAAATTAAATTATTCATAAGTTTTATACATCGCATTAATCATTTGAGCGATTAAATAAATTATAGATTATTTTCCTACCCAGTGAATATTGGATAGTAATTGATTTATTAAAACTCGAATATATTAATATTTGTTATGTTTTTATTACAACAAATATTGTTATTTTGGTAAAAAATCAATGCTACGAAATTTAGCTAGTTATTGTATACATGACCTTTAAAGAAAATGGGCCACAAAGACATTTTGAATTTGCTGAATAATGGCGACGAGGTTCATGACAATGTTGAAATTAGGCGATCGCGTGTGCAAAAAAGTCAACATTTTTTCAGATCTATGTGGCTGAAAATTTTTGGAGACAATAATTAAATACGCCCGTTTCATGATATCACCGGCCATCAGCGTTAATCAATAATTGCAATCAGTTGATTCGAGTGTCCTCAGTCTCGAGGGGACCTTCTGGCAGAGTAGACAGATCAGAAAAGTGTTACACGCGATCTTTGTTAAGTGAATGTGATAAGTGATATGGTTATCAATCGGATAACTATTAGCTAAGGACAATACTTGGTGTTTAAGAAAATGATAATAAATATAATTAAAATAAGGTACACTTCTTTAAATATTTTATAGTTATCGAAGAATTAAAATATACAACCTAAGATGAAAATAATTTAATATATAATTGACATATTAAAAGCATGTCTGAAAAGTTATTTCGCCTACGAAGAGAAATTAACCTTTTAATTCCTTTACCCTCAAATTTTCAATATCATTGGAATAAATTTCTCTCAATGATATATGATATATTCTATTTATGCGTATTATAAGATTCAGCAAGAATTTAATAAAGCGTAATATAATATACTTTAAAACTAAAATGTCTGATTCTATTCATTATGTAGTATGATTGCGAAAGCATTGCCCTCTTTAAAAGTCACCTTTTATTAGATCAATGTAACCGACTTTCATTATTATGCTTATTTGAACCTGGTCGTAAAGTTTCAGGGTGTGTCTTCAGTCACACCTCTGTAATACAATTTGGGGAAATTAAATGTAACGTGTATTTATTCAGAAATTTTAAAATATATTTTTAATTCGATATTAATGTGAAATTTATTTTTTCAGAAGTGAGCTAATGGAAGCTACAATGGATTATCAAACGTCATATTTCCCCAGCGAAGAGGTAAGATAATACGAATCGATTGATTTTATTTGATATATACTATTGATGTAATGAGTAAAGCTTTTCTAAATGTTACAAAAGACGAAACATTAAAAATCAAATTGAATCGTACTGTAAGATTTATAGCAACGAAAACGAATAAATAGCCAATGAAACTCAAAATATTACAGTAATTTGATATTAACAGTTGGCAATAACAAATTCCATTATTACGATTGTGATTCGGAATTTATGAATAAATACACCAATTTAATCAAATAGAGAATATTTAATGTAAAACGATTAAATTAAATTTAAATTTAATGAAATAAATAATAAATTTATATTTTTTCAGGATTAAAATTAATTTTTATATCAGTGGAATTAATTTTCATCTGAAAAACTCAAAATATTTATTATGATACTCTGTTGAAAATAGATTGAACTATTTTATTGCGAAAGGTTTAACTCCTAACTAAATTAATACTTCGTGATTGTTGAAAATTCGCAACTTTTCGATAAAACTGGAAATTTTTGTTAAATTTCTACATAAAAGAAAATAAATTTAATTAATATTCCATATTAGCGTTGTAAGGGCCTTTATTGGTAATCTATTACATATCAAGATATTTATTTTTAACATAATAATATGTAAATTATAGTTTAATAATGTATTTTCGAACTACCCCTAATATTATTTATATTTATTCAATTATTTCTCGAACGATATCTAGATTATTCTCATTAAAGGTAAAAGCAGTATAACAAACAGGTTTCTAGAATTATTTCTTAGATTCAATGCCAACGTATATGTATTACCATTTTCGTTCAGTCCCAATTAAATTTATTTCCTTATTTTTTGTTCATTATTTTATTGAAAATAAAACATTTAACTAATCGTAAAATGATGCACAAAACTATTATTTTTATCTGAATTTTCTATAAAAAATAATAAATAATACCAAAAAAACAGTGATGAATTATAACAAAAAAAAAAATTAAAATGCTTATGTATTTATGTATATAAATTAAAAATAATGACAACTTTTTAATATAACTTATTTCGAAAATTTATACGTATATAAAAATAATAAATAAACAATAATTAAATTTTAGAATATATAGGATTCGGTCATGTATTATAATTAATATTATTAATAAATAGCTTTATGTACACATGTAGGTATTCATTAAAATTATTTATAAAATCATATTAATCTAGATTATTTGGTAAATGATTTTATCGTGGCTTTAAAAATCGAAATTCAATTAATATAAATAGAGAAAGTGATCGTAGTGAATGGACAGTTGATGAGGTGTTAAGGCCTCACTTGAATAATTAAGAATGAGTCGTGCCGTGGCTCTCCAGTTGTAGTTGTGTCCCGCTGGTCGCGAGCGCTGCCGTCGCGGCGCCGCCCCAGGTGCCCCCGCCCCACGGCCTGACATCGCCGTTGACATTCGTGTCATCAACAGATACATGTTCCGTGCTCTAGTATTTGACATAACGTGATACGTCAAAATCGAGAAAAAAATAAGACGCAGGTCATTTAATAATATTTTGCAATTTGACATTTATGACATATGACATTAATTTAGTTATGTAATATTAACCCTTAATGTGGTGAAAACTTGTCAAGTAGGTATTTTGTCTCTTATTGCCTATATTTGGTACAATTGACAATAATTTAATTTATACTAATTTCATCTACATTACTATCCTCAAGGTTAACACTGTGAATCTGACACTTTTATATTCCAAAACCTTGTTATGTTTAATTTTTCTACAATTTTTATAAGCGATACATTTTATAATATTTATACATGTACAATTATATATTTTTAGTTATATGGGTATCGTAGGATTGCTTAATTATTACCCTATATTTGATGTCAAACTAATTCTGGTGTACAAGAATTTAAAATACACTAATTTCTATCCCACGCTATACGAAAATACCTATAATTAAGTATAATAAGATAAGAATGCTCACAAAGCGATACCATATGTTCTTTTAAATTAAACATATTTGTACATGAACCTCGTTAGGATTATCAAGGGTAATCTGAATGCTCATATACGAAGGTCTAAAATGAGTACTGCATTATAGAAAGGAATATATTTATTTGCGACAACTATGAAGTGGTATTGCAACTTTATTTTTACATGACGTATTCTGTTTCTTCCTTAGCATTTGTATTAATATAAATTACATCGGGATTATAGTATACTTTGTTTTGTTTGATTTGAATCATTATTATGAAGGTAGCTCCGTAACTTGGTTGATATTTCGACGTCTTATTTATAGCAATATCTTTTCTCGTTTCTTTTCTTTATTGAAATTTATCACATTTCACACCGAGCACTAATAAATGTTCTCCTTTGTTTATATTTGAAGAATATCAGAATTTTACAAGAATATCCAATATAGAAATGAAATATGCGGATGGATGTAGAAATTTTCTCAATGTTTTTTGTGAGAAGGGAATAAAGAGAACCTCAAGCTACTCAAGATAATTTTGTTTTTTTGTAAAATTATATTTATTCTGAATATACATTAAGGATGCATTGATAAGTTTGTGGTTAACTGACTGTATAATGATCATTATTTTTTTTAATTGCAACAATTATAACATTTGGCTCAGGCAACAGATGTTTTTGATCGCCAGTCTTATCTCTCATACTTTGACCAATAAATTATTTACGTCACTTGTATTTAACGCTAGAATTTCATTTGATTTTAACAATTTGAATAGTACAAATCTGACGTATGAAAATCGTATAAATAACGAGTTTTTCAATTTGTAAAAACAATTTTCCACATTAAGTTTAACTTATTATTTATCATTAACAATAAATGGACGAGGTATTTTGTTATTGACGTTTAATTAAAATTAATATATATTTACACACCAACAAATCAATAATAAATTATGTCTTATTAGTATAACTCTGGCGATGGGCACAAATAATATAACGTATGGGATTCCAGAATCTTTTTTCATACGTGATGCTTGAATATGTTTTATATGTTTTATAAAAATATGATTCTATGTTAAAATTTAGTTTACATGAATCGGACGTGTGGATGAGATCATCAAGAATGTTAGGCTTCGTCTTGAAAAATTCTCATCACATACATAGCACCTTAGTCATACGAGTGCTATATAATACATTGGTTTGGATTTTGCTTGAATCAGGTTCCATTATATGGGCACCTTATGATGACCCGAATTCCCTCAGATTAGAGAAGATACAAAAGAAATTTCTTAGGTATCTCTACATCATGAGGGAGCCGATTCCCACCATGGCACCCCAGCCATCGCATAGGGCTGCCTGGATTATGTAACTCTTGAGAAAGAAGGTCGATTTTATTTGGCAGTACCCTTCAAGCTGCTGTTTGGCGCAGTACTGTAATAACCCCTGTACTATAGGAGTTGTTTTATGGGCACTACCTCACCGCCATCGAGCCTGCTTTGTGTGTGCTTTTCTTACCAAAATGTGAGGACAGGTGCTCTCTGAAACTCCTGTGTAATCAGAGCCATTACTCTGCTCAACCACTTGGTCGAATATGTAGATATATTTGATGTTAAATATCGCTGTTTCGTTGATATTATATAATTCTTTTCTTTTCTTTTTTGTTATTTTTTTCACGTTACTATTATGGTTTTCTGCGTGATCGGCGACCTGGGTTATTCTGTAATGCCAATCCGCATCGTCTTTATGTAAAATAAATAAATAAATAAAATAAAATATATATTAAAAAAAAAATAGTATCTCGATGCATCTGTGAGGAATATTTATATACTGAGATCATTTGCTGTTATACAATATATTAACACGTTAACACCGTAGCACATTAAATCTCATCGTCTAGATTCTTTGTGCAAACGAAAATGCTCATCTTTCGACATAGATAGCGTTTATTGTTTAACTATTAGTATTTTTTATTCGTAAACTTCATGTTAATGCAAAATGCAAGTATAATTAGTGTTTAACATGTATTTATTAAATTTTATTTAAAATGTTGATAGGTTTATATGAATGAATTTAGGTTTATCGCTATTGCATGCACGATAATCGTTAATTAATTGCCATTATAATGATCTGAACTGTATTTGTTGCCGGCATTCTAATGCAGTTCCATCATAACTTCTATTAATACTTCATCTGGTGCATTATGCAGTCGCAAGCACATTGTCTCGATTATATTAAATTGAAATTTCTTCGCGGCAAATCCTTGTAGTTGGTTATTAAATAAATATCAACACATAATCAGTGTTTTGTATGCCCTTGCTGAGCTATTCGCTAGGTCACAAATCTTATGTATGGTTTAGACATACATAGTTGTCTATACATTCTGCGCTTGGCACCGTCTTATGTGTGTTGTTTACATACACACATGACCACATCATTCTCAATTTAAATTTGAATCATGCAATTTGGTCGTGATTTAATTTGTTGCATCTGAGAATATTTAAATAATAAAATTATGTAACGTATAATTTAAACAAACGTGAGGAAAATTTTGAATCTGATTGATTTATACATATACTAGTGACGTTCCGTAGATAAATGATATAGTATTGAATTATTATCCATACTTTAATCTTAGCAGATTTTTTATATGGACGATTCGTAATATATTTCAGTATTTTTCTTCTTTTATGCTAAGGTATTAATAAATTTAAAAAATAATGGTTTTATCTAAAAATAATCGTGTGTATCACCTCCCAAGTGTGTATCCGAGGAATCTGTGCACAAACAACGCGAATGTAAATCGTATAAGAATAGATTAAATCAGAATACAATGGAATTAAATCGATTGCTTAGATTTTTTTCAAATAACAGCAATATCATGAATAAATTGTCTGTATTGTCATCTTATTTTTTACACCATTCTTTTTGCAACTGTTACCTTTATTATTATTTTTTTTATTTAATAAATACTATAATATTTTTAGGAAATGGCGTATTTTATTTTTTGTTTTATTTTCTGATCATATTGAGACTGTTATCCGACTATCTCTGTCGATCCATTATTATTTTTTTTTAATAAAATCGTCATATGTTATTTGTTTCTCATCGTCAGTGACGATTCACTTTAATAAAGGTTCGTTGCTGACTTGTTAGATTGTTATAGCACTCATTTTTGTTTTTGTTGATGTGATACCAAAATTCTCATAATATGATGTAGGTCCTGAAATATTGTTAAATGTGAGGTAGACTGCCAAATTGTTGCAAAACGTGGATTTTGTTCCATTTACTCAGTGATGGCAAACCTATGACATGCGTGTCATCGGATGCGAAAAATTTGGAATACGGAAACCCAATTTGGGAAAATAGTGGGATTTGTTAAATTATTTATTGAAGCTATTGAAATAATGTCCACTTGTGCTTTTTCATTGCATCACCCATCAGAAGGTGTTGTGTGTCAATGATTGTAACATTTTTTTTTTCAACTCAATGATCATAAAAATCAAAAAGTGCCCCAACAGTACGAATAAGATTGATTGGAACTCTGATATCGGACACTTGTAGCTTTCGGAAATCTATTAATGGGTTTTATTCAAAATTTTTCTTTTGCGTCCTGTAATGGGACCTTGATCTCGTTGCGTTAAATAATATTAAAACCAATAAAAGAAAATGAAGTGTTTGTTATTGCTTTTCCAATAAATAAATATATTAACTATATATATCCTAAAAATCACGACATTTCTGGATGTGAAAAGACACCGAGCTAATTTAGGGTTTTTTTGAAATTGCACTGCACCTTAGGAAAATGTCTCCGTCAATCTGCAGGACGTAGATACATCATATTAAAAAGTCATATTTTCTAAACGAAACTTCATAAACTGCATGTTCTCTCACTGTAATTTCAGAAAAAATGCTGTTTTTGCACCACTTTTACTTTGCATTATTGTTTCACATTCTCATTAGAAAAGAGGCCTTTAATTGATGAAACTCAAAATAACATTTTAAGTTATGGTGTATCAAAATGTAATTAGAGATCAAACTTGGGGTATATTTTTTGTAAAGATGACCTGAAAAAATAAAAATGATATATTCTTGGATCTTAATTGTCTCTTTTATATTGTTATTGAAAAGTTGATGAACACAACATAACTAAGGGTTCAAAAGGACCGTCATAAATACGACACGACTTTCCGGATAACCTAATATATGTACTCGATCAAGTCGTTTGTTCAACTTCGCCTTCATTTCGGAAACGATTTTCATGAAACTGTAAAGATAATAATCGAATGGAACAGTCTCGTAAATATAGAGTAAATGGTAGAATCTCAAAGTTTACTTTTTATTTTATCTATATCTAACTCACCCATATAATGGTTCAATACAGATTTTAATCCATTCGTTACGGCGGTTCGAAAACAACCGCGTCGTCCGAAGGGGGTCTCTCAAAGACCCCAAGCATTTTACGTCACGATATTGACGAATTCTTCAACAATATCTTGACATTTTTTTAAATGGATTATTCAAAGAATAAAAATAGTTATTCATTGGCGCGTAAATGAAAACGCTCTCGGAATGTGTCAATCGCATGTTTCACTTGCACCATCGTACCGATGCGAGCGAGAAAATAGATCACTCCCGTGGCAACATGAGCGAATATTGTTGTTTTTTTCGCAATTGCAGACAATAAAGAACAACGATTATTTATAATATGTATTCTTTAGACTTTTTTAGACAAATAAAAAAGGTTTGGTGACATGTAGGATTTATATTAAAAGGGTTATTCGAGAAAAATCAAAAACTTGGGTTCACTAATAGCTATCGGCACGGCTAGGCTAACACAACCCCCTCCCGGTCAGTGTCATAAAGGATTCCCAGAATTCATAGATATCGAATGGTTGACCTATCCCGAGTACTACCTTAGCTCAGTCGCGGCTAACTCACATGATCATAGCAGATTGTTTGTTACTTACACTGGGTTTGTTTTAACATGAAGGTTATGCACATCTTAGTCTGCTCATATTTGTTATCAATAGTGTATACAGCATCTAAAACCTATTTTATTCGTAACTGGTTTTTTTTTACGCACAGATAACACTTGATCCAAAATTTTGGCAATACTCTAGCTTGCGATTAAGGCTTAATAAAAACAAGAAGCATGCAATGTATGACGTCCTTCATCAGTTTTTTGGGATTGGATATCTTTTAAAATGTTATGTTAAACAAGATTTATATTGTAAAAAATACAGAGATATTTCGCCATAGTTTTTTTCCATAGCGATCGATATCGAGAATCGTAACAAATGGGATGACAACGTTGAAACCCGATGACTTCATCGGTATAGGTTTAAAACCAACAAATAAGAAGAGACTACCGTTTTGTCAAGACCACTCGACGTTGGCTTAGTGTCCGTAGTAATCTTCAGCCGTGCCAAACAAAGGTCGAGTCTTCCTCGACCAGGACGTGCTTACTCGAGTGCATGCACACTCGGCCGGTGTCCCTGATGCGACTATGTATTCAATTGTTACTCCATTTGGATGCAAAGCGTGATTCGTAATGTAACGCGAATGGCTAATTTTCGAGTCGAATAGTTTTCCGAACAGCCAAGGACGCTGTAGACGGCTCGCCATTTTGACTCGCAGCTCTGCAATGGTCCAATTAAGCGACCAGAGCAACAGCCACGTGTTTCGCACGCATATTTATCATATCCTCTGAGATAGCCTTGGTTGTTTATAAATAAATGTGTTGGATTCTTCTTAAAATATGCATATTAAGTTAATATTTACAGTTTCAGTGCGCGATACATTCTCTTCTGTACCGCGTGTGACGCAACGCCTAAGTCGTCGTCACGTTAACAATATTTCTCTTCTTTTATGCCATGTTCCAAATTTCGAATAGCGTTTGTTTACGCTTTCGAGATCGAATAATGCAACTTGATATACCATTCGAGTTCTTTGACATTTTCTCGCGTCCTTGCATTGTGTCGCCATGCAGTTTCATGATGCAACATTCTAAAGTGTATATGTTTCTTAATTCGCCCTTGATTTGATCGGATCTGATAAAACATCGACTTTGCAAACGGTTGCACATCTACGCCCGCTTTTAAAATCATGTCTAGATATTATTAAACATATATCATCGCTGTCATTATAACATAATTGGCCATAGTATGCATTGTGTCTTGCACGATTCGCGGAGTACGCACGTCCTCAAACACTGCAACGACTTAAATATTTGTATTATTGTATATCGAATTGCAAACCGTACATATTATCCGCATAGTTGTTTGTCGCCATCCGCGTCCAATCGAATCCTTGATAAAAGCATTTCAATGTTAGCAATCATGAAGTAAGTATTGCACTTACGTTTACATGTCAACATTAATTTTCTCAAACATTCGCTAGTTAATTAATCAATCATAATATTGTTGTTCATCCTTGTCTTGTGTGTGTGTGTGTGTGTTTTTTCTTCAGGAAAACACGCAAATATATATAAATGGAGTAACCAAGGTCGCGCAAATTTAATTTCGCTTTATTGTTTTCGATTGAAATCGCCGGTGTCATTCATCCGCGGCGTCTGTTGCTCACGTTTGTGTATTTGGTATTTCTTCATTTTTGTTGTTGGTCACAGTACATCGGCCGCTGCGAGGATGGTGCAATTCTTCGCCACACACGTACCTCTTCGACTTCGGCGGTTTTACTGACCGAAGTGTATTTATTAATCGAAGTACGTCGACACAAAATGTGACGAGAGCCAGTCGCGCCCACTGCCACTCTTCTGCACTTGTTGTCACTTGCAGAACTGAAAGAGGTCACCATTCTTTCTGTGTCGAAATCCGGCCACCTTATCAACTGTACAAATGGAATAATAATTCATAACTTCAATAAATTCGAAATATTTACAATTAATTAAATTGCGCTCGATTTTCAATTGTTTTTTAATCATTGCCGAGTTTAATCGAAATGTATTCGCAGTTTCTTGCATGCGAAAGCAAAACCTTTTATTTTAATTAATTTTGATATTTCATATTTTTCTATGTATTCACGTGGGTTATATATGAAAGCGTCACGAAACAAGTCACGGGTTCGCCGTCTCTGCCCAGTAACTAAGTAAACGCAACGCACGTGTTGCACGTGCTTTTATATACATGTTGATAAAGGCAACTTTTATTAGAAGCTAAAATTATGTAAATTTATTTGTGTTTAAAATATTTTTACTTAAAATTCTATGTATTGCTAAATACATAGAATTTTATTCTGAAAATATGTATTGCCACTTTTTAATATTTATAAACCAGTGTT
>JAGXCT010031884.1:0-12007 GCA_022495035.1 Philopotamus ludificatus
TTAAAATTAAAAGGTTTGTAATTGATTTAAAATATTTATTTTCATAAAAGTAAACAAGTGCCGTTTTTTACATGCCCTACTAAACAATAATTCAGTATCATAAATATAATCACAATAACAACAATGATATAAGTGCATTTTTGTATTTGCAGGTAAGTAAGTACATAACACATAAAATAAATAATCGAGACTTGATTTAAATATCACAAATAAATATATTACTCCTAAATCCAACCGCAATACGCGTGGAATGTAATTTAAGTTATATTCACAATATTTTTACAATTTGTACAGTCGCAATTGTTTTTTTTCTTAATTGAGATTTATCATTTTTTACAAAAATCTGTATCTATTCTCTTAATGGCAACATACAGGATTATATTTTATATAAATTAAAACTATATTTTTTTAACGTATCAATAAATACTTATTTTCTTTATAAATTCAACCCTAATAAAACACTATAAAACGCTATAAATAATTTTAAGATTCAGTCTATAGATGACAATAAATTTTAAGATCTGTATAAAATATTTTTTTTGTTTGCTTTGTTACATAAAATGACAAATTATATATTGTTATTCTATTCTATTTATAATTGACAATTTATCTGAAAATGACGTTGCTCGAGTGCGAGCCGCGATTAGAGCTGCTGTCCCTCGAAACGTTATGCCGTCTGAAAGGATTCCATGATGGTAGCCTTTTGGCTCCAAGATGGGAGCGGTTGACTATCCCAGTTGAACCGTTGCTGGATGCAGTGGAAGCAGCCGAGACTGATCCTTGATTAGATCCAGAATTTTGAGTAGTATTACATAACTGAAATTTATGTAACCATATATTAAAAGGACAAAATAATATAATGCATATTTTCCGTGATATCAATATTTACCTGGTTAGATTTACCATCTGTATAATCTACTGCGGTTGCCTGAAGAAAAAAACGGTTTATTAATAAGGATATCTGTATGTACACATGTGTATGTATAATATATTTGTTTTTTGAATGTTACTACTTGATATGTCATATTACCTTTAAATAATTTCTATCCATTGGGGTAACGAGTCTGAGACTGAGAGTATCACCCGATGCCTTAATAAGTCGCACAACCTCGTCATGTGGACACCATTTTACGTCTTTGTCTCCAATTCCAACTATAAAATCCCCTTCTCGCATACCTCCCAACTGTAATTGATCAAATTAAAAATACATAATATGCAGATTTTAGCAAGGATCGGAAAAGATCTGTCATTTGAAAAAATTCTCTAATTCAAATAATTTTATTTTGTATGATCGTGGTTAAAAGTAATGTAGAATAATGCCTATAGGTTGAAATCGGAAGGGTGCGAGAGTGTAATTTTAAAACCACGTTAGTCTCTTCTGTAACTCATTTTATTAAGGGCGGAAGGCATAACGCACAACCGACCCAAAGCTCAGACCGACGTACACTAAGTATTACAAGTAAAAGTAAACCGTTATTCGGTCTACGTTCATCCCTTTCTGGCCAACCCCTAGCGTATGTCACCTTGGCAACACTGATACTAAAAATTAACTATCCTACAGCAATGTGTTTCCTATTCACTAAATGATTTCACGACACCGTGTATTGTTTAATTTGGTTTTAAGTGTTGCATTGTTTATTCTTTTGAATTTATACAACTAAAAGGTCACAAATGATTTTGTTTCGTAGATCATTTGCAATTTTTTTAGTAGTTAGAAAACAACAAAATGACCACACTAGTTAGAAAGCATCTACTTTTAAAGCAATAACAAAAAAAATGTTTTAAGACAATTTCTACTCACATCGGCCAAAGAGGCAGGTTCGACGCCGGCTATTATGACTGGAGCGTCCCCACGGACTGAAAATCCAAAACCGTCACTCGGATTCCTTTCAAATTTGTCGTCGCCTTCGGCGGATGATATATTACATTCACTTGAAATTCTTCTTATCAATGCTGATTCTGGATTTTTAATTTCACTACCATTTTGTTTTGGCGGAATGATATACCCAAAATTTTCCGCTCCCAATGATTTTTGAAAGTAGCCATTCTTCCCGTCTCCAAAATTGTTGGCGTCGTTTTTAATCCTTATTCTGTTATTACCGTCACTTCTAACATTTATCCTCAAATCGTTTGTGGAAGACGAATTTTTTTCATTAAAATATACGTCATTCTCAAAATTATTAGCATAATTATTGTATTTTTTTTCAGAATTGTTATTATTATTATAGCCGTTTATGTAAACCCCATTTTGTCTGGTGACGGCCAGCTTATTTGAGCTAGTTTTTTTCCTAGAATCGTTGTAATTCAACTTCGTCGACTCTTCTCGGTGCAATCTGTATTTTTCATCGTTTCTTATTACATCCCTTTGGTAATAATAAGAGCTATTATCTTCAGATCTGTCTCTCTTCTCGTATACTGAACCGTTTCTGTATATTTTTTGTCCATTTTTATTTAAACCGTCTTCCGGATATTGGATTTTGCCGTTAACTCTTCCTCTATCCGGTCTCTTTGCATCTCTTTGGTTTTTGTCATTTTTTATAGTCCTAGAATTAACTGTAGACTTTTGTAATTGTATAGTTCGGGGCGCACTCCAATGTCGTTTAGCTGAAAATATTGCAACCGGTCCCAAAGATTTAAATAAATCTTCTACTCGATGTTGTGCAAAATCTGGTTGAGTGAGAGATAATTGGAATTTTGTAGATGCTGCAAAATAAATTAAATGTTTTTATAATTTTATTATTATAAATATATATTATATAGGTATGCTTACGCATTATGTTTGGAGGTTCAAGGACTTCCGTAAAATCTGGTCCATCTGGGAGTAGAGCGGATTCATTTACAGCCTTTTCTTGGCGCTGTCGCAATACTCGACTCAACGCAGCTTTGGTTTTTAATTCCCTTTAAATTAAATATGGTTTTTATCAATTTTAATTTGACTCATAATTATAATGGTATGATATGTACCTGCACATTCGTTGTAAACGTAATGCTTCTTCGTAAGAACTGAGAGCTTCGGCAAGATGGGCTTTTCCTAATGCAATTCGCTGTTCTTCTCTATTTGCTATTGAACCATTAGCACTTCCGTTCTTGGAATGAATGGCTTCAACATTTCTGTCACTTTTAACACTATATTCGCACCAGTCGGGCAGATTTGGTTCTGATGAATGCAAATTGGTTATTCTTTCTTGAGTTTTGTTTGAAACGGAGGATCTGCTCGATGTAGCATTCAATAAACCAGTTGCGATATGATGATGAGCCAACCCTTAAACAAAATACAATATAATGTAATACATTTCTATATATATTTATTATAAATTCCATTTTAATTGGCGAAGTATACCTTTGTAGAATTCTGTTTTTATATTTACCAAGGAAACCCAAGAATATGGCACATAACTCAACACCGAATCAGCTTGCATCTGAAATTTATTATATTATGTTTAATATGTCCTAGAAATAATAAATCCTAGACATATAATAAGTATTACTTTTTGTCCCAATAGTTGATATTGTTGAGCGAGGGTTTGACTCTCTTGGCATAAATCGAGACACAGAGGTAAATCGTCGCAAAGCTCTTTCTCCCTAGTTGTGCACTCTTCCTCGGCGCCGAGTATCAATTTTTCAAATAAACATTCACGAGCCTGTGCCTGTTAATTAATAATAAGAATTATTATAATACTACAATTATTAAATTTTATTATATCAATAAATATATACATACAAGCATTAAATTGACGAGCATATCTAGCATATCTGGTCCCAAATCCATGCTCGGTGCATTTGTAAAATTTTCATGAATGTATCTGAACATTCCCGCAGCACGTAGCAACGAGTCTACTGCCGAATCTAATCCTTTTGACTCTAAGCGATCTTGCTTAGCGCCAATCTGTGTATATATAGCTGCCATATTAAATAAAATACAAGCCTTTTCAAATGCAACTGTTCTCTGACACGATGGAACACCTATAAATAAAAATACAGTTATGATACACACAACGATGAGAATTTTTTTAATAAAAAATAAAATACCTGTCAACGAATCAAACCATTCGAAATAAATTCCTAAACTTCTATCCGGTGGAAAAAATCTTCTTTCAATAAAATACAATTGATTATAATACCGAAATAACAAAGCAACTCCATTTGAATGCCGGACAGGAGTTCTTATTGCCTGAAATAAATAATATAAATAAATATATGGTACAATAACTAATTTAATATGCGTTTTCTAAATATATATATCAATCACCTGACGCATGTCCATAAAATCTGATATCGCATCTTGGTAAGATGTAGCGTCTTCGCTGTAATGCTCCAGTATGAAGTCAGTGAATGGTTCTCTAAAGTCGACTTCCTTAGTTTCCTTCAGTCCTAGTGGAATCATTGGCATAACACTGTCTTTGCTGTAATAAAATATTATAAATTTATTAATAAAACAATTCGTATATTTACTACTTTATAAATATTTCATTTTATTTAATTGACATTTTAATAAGTAAAGTTTACAAATGGGATACCTCGACATTTTTTGATTTATAATTTGATATATATTTTTTTTAAAAATAATAGAAATATAGAAATAATAGAGTATAGAAACGTATATTCATGTTCTTATTTTTTTCGCAATTGTAGACAATAAAAGTCATTGATGAATTATAATATTTATTCTTTAAATTTTTTTTGACAAATACAAAAAGTTTGTGACATGTAGGATTTAAAAGAGTTGTTCGAGAAAAATCAAAAACTTGTGGAGTCCCAAATAGACCCCATCGGCCCGTCTAGGTTAATTTACGATGGCTTGAATTTTGCCTAGAGCAGTGCTTCCCAATTACTTTCATGTCACGGCCCCCTAAATCTGAAAGAATTAATTCCAGCCCCCGCCCCCGCCCAAAAAGAGTTTTTTTATAGTTTTATTAAGATTATTTGGCAATAATTATTACAATTATAATACACATATTTATATTCAGCACAAAATCGTTTTAAAACCTTTCCGCGAGATAGCCATCGTACTTCAGTATGATACAGTAAAACTCCGTATACTGTAAAAATGCTAAATAATCTTGTTTCCAATTTATTCATATTTGTCCTTATTTTTCTTATTTATTCTCATTTTATTATTATTTATTCTGATTTTATTATTATTTATACTTATTTTTTCTTTTTTGTTCTTATTTATTCTTATTTGTTTTTTATTTTTTTTCTTATTTTTTTCTTATTCTTTTTCTCATTTATTCTCATTTTATTAATATTTATTCTTATTTGTCCTTATTTTTTTCTTTTTTGTTATTATTTATTCTTTTTAGCAAGAAAGCACTGATTTATACGGATGAATAAATATTTTGAGAAAAACGAAAACTTCGCATATTTTTCATAATCAACCCTATAATATATATATCAGGCAAAATAAATGAGATTTATCATTGAACTCTTGTCCCCAAAGTCTGTGAAACACGATTACACTAGAGTTCGAAAATTTTGAATCGGCAATCGATCTAATTATGGAAACTTTAAAAAATGTCATCAATCAGTTGATAATGATATTCAAATTCCAGAAAAGAGAAATGCAAAATATATTAAAAAAACGTTGTCGGGGTCGATTATTTTTCGAATCGAGTAAAAAATATAGACCAGAGGGGACATAGACATCTTTATCCCAAACAGAGCTTTGCGCAGCAAACGAAAAGCGAGCTTCTGTATACGTTAATACGGAACTTTTCTCTTTACCTCCACTAAATGACAAACAAAAACACTCGTTCGCGTCGGACCAACAGTTAAATTGAGGCTAGCGAACACGTGTCCAGGGCATATATAAACCTGCCCCGAACAAACTTGCGCAACAAACAAAAAGCGACCCTCTGTATGTGGAATACGGAACTTTTCTGGTTTCCTCAACTAACTAGCCTAACAACTATACTAGTTGGCGTCGAAGTTGACGACCACGTGACCAGGCGAATACAAGAATGACGTATATTTCAAATAATTATTATTTTTTATTAGGAGAAATGTATGTGGGGCAGTGCCCCGGTTGCCCATAATTACGAGAAACCCCTGCTACGTACATATATTTATGGACGAAATACTTCAAATTTCAGTCCAGGTGTAGCATGCAATATCATTATTCACTATTTTGGTAACTTTCGCGTTTTTTAAATATCGCGTAAAGCGAAATCACGTAAGTCGAGGACTTACTGTGTTATCATATATAGTGTTAACACAGTAAGGTCTATATCATATATATATATATATATCATATATATTATTATTATAAGTGGCATTATAACCCTGAGGCGGGTCTTTGCCACCTGGAGGACACCTCCGTCTTAGCCATGATGTCATGACTGCGACGGACGTTCTCCAGGTTATCTTGGCTCTTCGAATACGGGTCAGGTCGCCAGCCAAAGCCCAGGAACCGAGCTGTCACGCGCGGATTGTAACAATAATAATCAGATGAGGTTAGAGCCAATTCGAATTTAATTTACGGTCTGATCGGGTGCTACGGGCACCTCCTGTAGCACACACGTCACTGAATTGGCCTGGATAGCGGCCTGGCTCCTCACAGCTCCGTAGAATCTACGAAACCATGATTGTGCCCAACCGCCATCGCTACCACGTCTGTTACCGGCACGCTACAACACTCGATATACTTACTTACTTACTTACGTGGCCATATAACCCTGAGGCGGGTCTTGGCCACCTGGAGAACACCTCCGTCTCAGTCATGATGTCATGACCGTGGACGGACGTTCTCCAGGTTATCTAGGCTCTTCGAATACGGGTCAGGTCGCCAGCCAGAGCCCGTACAGCTAGCAACATAGTAACATAGCCAGCCGAACACTCGATATATAGTGTTATAATATCCAAAATATAAAAGAGTATGTACAATAAGATAATTTTGACAATAAGAATAGTTCAAATGATCAAATAGCTATATTCAATATGTAAAATAATAAGAGAAATTTAATACTTTACACATGTATAATGGATTTTCCAGAAAAAATGAACATTATGATAATGTCTTTAATAAATCTGAGTATAATCCCATACGGGTTAATCTATCAGGTCACGATAAATCCCATTTGATGACCTTGCATCTGCATTATGGCGAGATTTTATTTCGAAATGGCAATTTCCCCCTTTTTCCACGCAGCGCCATCAATCTCTCGAATAGAGTGTTCCAAAAAGTTGAAGATCAATGCCGCAAAATGTTTACATTCGGAGTGCGCCACGGTCACGAAAAGCGCCTCCGTTCAGCGACACAAATGCGAAAATAATTCATAAACATGCAGTGGGATCGGTGCGTGACTCGACCGTGACGGAGAAAGTAGGTAATGGCCGGTGCTGCGGTGGCTCGAGGGCCGCCGCCGACTTCGCGGGGCTCCAGGTGGCTCGAGTGGCCGCGGTGATGTAACCGAGCCCCCGGAACAATGAGGGGCATCGACCAGGACGAGATGGCTCTGGTCATAACCGCCATGGGAACATTATGAGCCCATTGTTTCCATTGTTTGAGTTGGAGACGTGAGAACCTCTCAGCATCCATTTTATGATAATTCTACAGCGGCTCCGAGACGCCGACCTCGCCCCGCAGGAAGTGGCATCGTCTAATCATTGAAAAATCTCCTCGACAGTACAGCATATTTGCCGCGAGTGGTTTCAATTTTGACATATCGGTCACGTTGGCTCGTTAACTCGACTACAATCGGAGATTTGCCATCGGAAGCCCCGGCCATGGCAGCGGTCCCGATAAGGTTTTGCGGAGAAAATGAACTGAAACCGGTTAACGGTAATTAGAAAGAACTCCCGTTTAATAAGATGATAGGTCAGGTCACCGAGGGTTCTCAACCTTGCGCTTCTGCATACTTGCATCTGCGGTAACTCGATGCTAATTAAACGCCGGTTCTAAAACCCGTCGGTCCTTGCAGCAGGAAGTGAGTCTGCCGGACCTGGACCTTCTAGCAATAAGTCTTAACGGAGGACAAGTTCAATGCAGTTTGTTCAACCTGAGATGACGCATCTGCTGCGCTCGTCAGGACACTATCCGACTGCATCGTCTAAACTAAGTGCGCATTTTCTAAAATACGTATTTATTTTACGAACGAGTGTTGGAGTTATCCGCGGCGAAACAACTGTTAGTATATCTAATCGATCAATGGACTGGGAGCAGAATGAAAGAAACTCGGATTAACAGCACAGAACCGTGGCAGAGTTAATTGGCAGTACGGTGGCCAGTGCCGGTACAGTGACCGAGCCGAGCACTTCGATACCTACGTTTTCCATGTAATAAAGTTATTTCGACTCGTTTCCTTGTCTGCGCTTCTTGGGTCGTGGCCTCTCGTCGCCATTGTCGCGGCGAAATCCCCGGATTGCGAAGCTACCTCTCATCGCCGTCTAATGACAGAGAGCGGTGGTGGACAGGTGGCGATTACGACACTGATTAGCCCGCCGTGGAAAATCGTCCCGTTACCATTTGATTCGTTATGAATGGTTATGCAAGTCGGCTCAGCCAAACAAGTAAAATAATGCTAACGGTTTTGCTCTTTTCCGTGCCTCTTGTTCGCAGACAACAAAAGACACGCGCAAAATTCGACTTTTGTGTGTGTGTATGCGTACCTGTCGTTCTGGTAGAGCTCTACGGAGGAGTTGAGGGCGGCTAGCTGCTCCTTCAGCAACTGAAGGTTAGAGTTGACGAAGCTCAGCTCCAGAGCCACCGTTTCCCTTAACTTTCTGTTGTGCGTTGCCTGAAAATAATTATATGTATCGTTATTCAATATGCCTCAATAAATTATACAATTATCTTTATAGAAACTTATAGTTCTATCTTTTTAATATTCCGCCCCAAACAGTTGCGGCTGGTGACTTTTTAGAGCCTGATGCTAACTACAATTCAGAGGTCCCTAGTAGCATATAGTTGAGGGAGGAGAGAGGGCGTTATGGATAATCTATATACAGTAAACCCCCCTATAACGTCCTCTCATATAACGTTCCCCCCTATAACATATAACGTCGAACCCCCCCCTTTAACGTTCGCGCTATGACATAATGTAGCTCCGGATCGCTTGACATCGACACGCATCCGGCGAAATTAAATAAAAATATTTGGTGATTCATCGGAACGAGGCTATCAGAGCATTCCAGGGATATTCACACATACAGTAAGGAACGAATTATAATCGAGTAAATCGATGCTCACGTTTTTTTTTAACTATTTGATTATGTAATATACGTGCATACCTCTTAATCTTATTAATGATATGATCTAATTTCACAATAAGGTCTCTACAATAATTATTTCCATATGCGTCGATTTCTTTAATGTTTAATTCTATATACTTAGTGGTTGGAATAAAACATATTCCCTGAATAGTTTTATTACATTTATTCATCATATGCTAGCGCATTTATAAAATTTAACTAATAAAATATCGCGTTGATCATAGCTCTACCGGCAAGTTGCGGTAAGATAACGTCAGCAAAATACGAGAGGATATCGCTCATCGCTCGAGCTTAGTCATTTGCGCTGGTAAACACGTAAAAATGTGAAGAAAAAAAAAAATGGGAATGTGTTGATTTACTGATTTACTTTAAATCAAAAAATAAAATTGAAAAACCTTAACCCCCTATAACGTCCCCCCCTATCACGTGAACCTATCCCGACGTTATAGGGGGGTTTATTGTATATATTAAGGATGAGGACGCATTATTAAAATTAATGTATGTAATAAATAGCCGCACTCAGATGCAGAATCGTTGTTAGACCCGCCGCATTGAAAGGGTTAAGCAGTGTTATGGTTTGTAGGTAATATGCATATATTTCGATATTGCAAGTTAACCTGACTGAGCTAAGTTAGTAGTCGGATAGTTATCCGACGAAACTATGAATTCAGGGAATTCTTTATAACACACTGAGCAGGGGGTATGTAAGAGGAAGACACCCATTAACTTCGCATGTTTTATAAATCCAACTGAAATAAAATTAAAAATTAACCTGTATCGTGGTTCGACACTTGGGGGAATATTAGTGTGAGAGACTCATACCCGTTGCATCTTTAGAGTCTTTAGAATGTTTATCAAATCTTTATAAGGATGAATGGTGCGTTGGAATCTTTATGTTATGCAATTCATCCATAACAGTCAAATAATATAAAAAAAAAACAAAATAAATTGCTTTGTTTTACCTTTTTTATGTGCTTCAGTTGTTTTTTTAAAAACAAAGAAAAAATATTAGCCCTGAAGAGGGTCTAGCGATTAAATATACGAAGAAACTATTAAAAAAGTACGAAAGCATTAAATACGTCTCAACCCTCAATTATATCCTAAAATGTAATTGGCATCGGGCCTCAAAAAGTCACCATCCGCCACTGTTCACAACTTATTATCGGCATTATTAAATAGATTTTTAGAATAGTATACAAATTTGTGAAAATGTCTACGAGATTTTTGTTATATATTAAATTGAATATATCTGGACATTTTAAACAATCGTTTTTTTCAACACTAAAATGATCTAAAACGTATTTAATATTTTCTTCAGCTATATTTGTAACAGCTAATTTAAACTTTTTCCTAATAGTTCGTTAACTTTGAATCTTCTACTTAGTTCTGATATTAAACAATCTAACAATCATTTACTAAAAAAAAACACTAAATTTATCTTATTCGTTACGCTGAAGCTCATAAAATAGAAAATAAAACTAACTTCTATAAACTATTGAATAAGGTCTCGGGGCCTCTTTGGAGCCCCCAATGGTCGGGGGCCCGATCTATCGTTCTATCATACAATTTACTCGTTTTTGAAAATTATCGTTCTAAGGGTGTGAATTCCCCTACCTCTTCTACTTCTCAAAAAGCTTCCTCTGCCGATCACTCACTCGTTAATCAGACTACAGGCTGGGTGGTCAATGTTCATGTTTTTTCGTATCATGAATAAAGTATTACATGTTGGGTATTAAAGTATCCTCTCTATAGCTCCGATTTTATCTCGTCGTTTTTCCGCCGGCTGGATCCCCGAGAGTAACTATATTAGTACTAACTACAGTCGTAGCTCTATTTTAGATTGAGACGTCCTACTGAGAGAATATGCAAATTTATTGAGAGATTGGCAAATTGATTTGAAGAATCATAATTTAAATATCATTTATATTGTTAATATGAATTATGCAAAACAATAGATTTCATAAATTTCCGCCAAAAAGTTATTTTAATTTAAAAAAAATCGATAATTAAATGTTATTAAACGGGTGCCGTGTCATAATGGTTACTTTCTACAACAATTATAGTAAAATATGTTTCTCAATAATAAACGAACGTATGATTAATAGAATTTCGCATCTAATTAAGTGGAATTGAAATGCAGAAAAAAATATTATTTATTCTTTAACAAATGCAATATTTACAGTTTGGAGATTATGATATCGTGTGCAAGTAAATTATGTACTTTCAAGATTTCGTTGCACAATGACGGAATTTATTTTTGCAGCGTCACATTAAACTCATAGAAAATTAATACTAATAACAATAATTGATGAAGTATTTATGACTTTCGTGGATTGCGCGCTGTTATTAATTTTGTTAACCTCGGGTTAAAATTCGATTTTTTTTGTTAAAATCAATTAGCCGAGAAAACTAAACACTTTTACGCGCTATTAGCGGGTGCGCACATGGCGGATATACCGTACCCGGCTCGTTGAAAGTAATCGCCTAAATTTATTGCTAAAAAAATGTTACCTTGTAAAGATTTTCTGCACCAGCTCTCAGCCTCATCTCCTTGTTGATCTCCTGATTGAGTTGGCATCGTCTGTTTTGCAGTTTGCCTCTGCAGGTGGCCACGCGAGGATCGGAGCCCTGTGGACGATCGACAATTATTAATATCATTGTTTATTTATTATTAAAAGACTGTGTATAAGAACAAATATCGTCACAAAATAACGATACTTTATATCGAAAATATCAACATAATAGCCAAGTGGTTGAGCAGAGTAATAGCTCTGGTTGCCGGAGAGTTTCCGAGAGC
>JAGXCT010031885.1:0-23063 GCA_022495035.1 Philopotamus ludificatus
GCGCGCCCCGGACATACACAAATACGCTTTTGACGTGGAATCCATGTCCCCCGTAAGCAATGTGTTAATGAACGTAAATATATAAATTTATGCAAAAAATATTACAAGAGTCGTAATGAAATATTAATCGTGGAGTATTTCAGACAAGCTATAGAACGTATGGGTCTTAATTATAAGACCGAAATTTATCAAAATATTATTTGTTTATCTCGTTTCGAAATGATGATGCGTTAGTTACTTGTATTAAAACATAAATTTACCTAAATACAAAGGAATCAGTTTAATGTTAACCCTTCTCAACTTATTGACCCTTAAAAGAGTACATAAACAAACATTGACCACATTCCACTGCTAAGCTGCCGCCACAATTTGCGGAAATTTCTAAAACTTTTCAACCGCTCCTCCTGTAGAAAATCCACAGGTACGCGGTTGAACGACCCAGTTTTCGCCAGTTTGAAAATACTGGCCATTTATCAATGTCATTCAATGAAACGTGCAGCATAATTGAAGGTAGCCCACCTACGATAGGTTTCGGTGATTCCTTTTATTTTTGGCACGTGATTTTTTTTATGCGGCCAAGCTGTGATCATTTTTCAACGATGGAAATTCTCCACCGTGCCGTATCGATGAATATATTATTTTAATCCAATTTGACGCTTGAATTCTGCGTTTTTTTTTTGTGATGGTAGGGTCAGTGAGAGGGTTCGGCTAATAAAGATGAGGGTCAATCCTGGTAAAATGCCCGAGGGCCGAAATCCCTTTTTCTTTCATTGTAAATAAAATGTGTTTCCGACCCACATATGCATCCTACGCCACGGACTGTAAACATGTTTACGTTCGCATAATTGCTCTATATATTTTTAGTTACGTCATATGAAAACGCATTATTTTCATATTCATGAAAAAATCACGTGCATATTATTAGGGATACCGGAAAGAAATCTCACATATTTTTAATCAGATTATTACAAAACATAATCTCTTTCGTTATCTAAGATTGTTTGCCATCTTTCGTGCAATTTTTTAATCCCCTTTCTATAAAAACTTGAGAGTTTGGAGTTGAAATGTATTTATATAATTTTCGACTTTCTTCGTGTCTTTAAATTTTTGTTTTATTTTTGGAATATTCCATCGACCTAAAAAGATAAAAATCAGCAGGATCCAGTTCTGATAAATATGGAGGATGCTTCAGGATTTCATAATTTAACCTCTCAATTTTTTCACGAGTCGTCTTTGCAGTGTGAGAGCTTGCGTTATCGTGTAACAGAATCACTTCTTAAACTCGTTGTATTTTTAGATTCTCGTTCAATCTTTCGAGTTGTCCACAATAAAATTCTGCAGTTATTTTATTTCCTGGCTTCAATTACTCATAATCGATAACTCCATGAATAACCTTTGCGGAGGATGAGATCGGACTTCGGAGTTGGAACATGTAATTCGTTTAAAATCGATTTAAATGGCCGTAACCGAAACTGGCATCTAAATAATGGATGTATTTCTGTATACCTAGTACAGTCAACCCTCCTATAGCGTTTACTTCTATAGCGTTTTTTTGTATAGCGTTCTTTCCTATAGCGTTCGTTTTACAAAACGCAATATTTTCAAGGTTAAATTAAAATTTTCGGAAATATATTATTATTGTGGATTTTAAATATTAGGTTTGCCCCTTTACCTCGCTAGGCGTGTTCTATTCTTTTTTGGTGAATCACCGTCTAAAAACGTTCAGGGATATTCATCACAATACAGTAAGAAAATATTTTTCTACTTGTATAGTCATGGAACAAATTATGATCAAATAAATCGATGCATACGATTTTTAAGGCATTATGATTTATGTGTTAAAGGGGTTTTCAATCATTCTATTTTTTTATAAATTGAGCAACTGGTATTAAAAATTATCTATGGAACGTGATATTAGATGACTCCGACAGTAATTAAATGCATAATTACCCTATTTAAAATGTTCACCATTTTTTTTATTACTTTAATCATTGTTTGTTTTTAATATATGTTTATTTAGTATTAATATGTATCCTAAATAAAACATATTTCCGAAAAGGTTCCATAATTTATATTTACCTTTTTATTATTTATTCACCATATGCTAAAGCATTTTAAAATAAATAACTAAAAAAACTGTCCCTTTGAACTCCCCTGGTACATCTGTTGCGAATGAATAAACTGGAAGAAATATGCGAGGTCAATACCCCCTCGCGCATGTAGGCACGTGCAAGGTCATTGAAAATATAAAAATGGGTCAAATGTTTGATTTGCTTCAAATCGCAAAGAATGTTCAAAAAAACCTAACCCTAAATTTTGTATGGGTGCCTAACTTTCTAAAGCGTTTTTTTTTCTATAGCGTGGTCCCTATCTGAACGTTATAGAAGGATTGAATGTATTATGATAATTTAAGTTAACCGCGAATGAGCTAATTTAATAGACGAATAGGTGTCGAACGAAAACTATGATTTCAGGGACTTGCATCTTTATCGAATCTTATTTTTTTTTATGTTATGTTATCTATCCATCGTATTCAAATAAATAAATAGACAAATATTTTCATGTAACGTTTTAATCAATTCCTCTGGCAACAATGTCCTTGGGAGATTTTCATTTCATTCGGGTGCTCCGATGCACATAAATCTGAAACTGTTGCTTGCGTTTCGAATCGTAAATCAAACATTTCAACTTTCCGTACACATCCGTTATAAACTTCTATCGTATTTATAAGCAGGTTTCTGCGAAAGCGAAACCGCATGTCCTACTACGGAGTATCGTCTTTTCTATTCGGAAAACTAGGGACTCTTTTCCGATATTTTTCATCCAATTTCATATTCGCAACGGCGGCGTCGAAATAATACTTTGAATTGCAAATTCACATCACCGTTTTGTCATTATGAAAATAATAAGGCGTCTCCTCTATCCGAACGTAACGAATGAAAACCCACAGCCTTTATTAGGCCGCTGGAAAGGAAAACGTCAGAGAGGAAAAGCCCCCAGAAAATATTCGTCCAAATAAGGAGCGTCCTTTTTTTCGACAATTTTTTCGCATCGTTCCGACACCGTTTTATTCAATGTTTGCAATGTATTTTTTTATGAACACTCCAACGTCCTTTGAAAGAAAATATTCTTTTCGGCCGCGAATAGAAAATTTTTCGTTATTTTCCAACAAAAATCTTTTCACGAACGCCGTGCGAATTTCGTATATCCAAGACTTAAATCTCACCGCAGTGTTTAACACAAATTATTAAAAATATATACAATCTATTATGACGCGTAATAAAACCATATAAAGATAATATTGTTTAATGCAAAATTTTGTATTATATGCAAATTATACTTTCATCACAAATGTAAACGAGTTAAAAATAAATATAACCTCAGTAGATTCTCACGTAGATCGTTCTCTTTGATACCGTGGGCGTAGTTCATTATGATTTTCTGCCCATAAACGCCAAATGCTACCAAAAAAGGTAGAACCACAAAAGTGGCAATCAGTAAATTGAATCTTACACCACGAGAAAGCGTTGTCGATCACGAAGAGCAGATATCAAAATGGCATTTCGCGTTTATTTCCGTATTGTACGTCCGAAACATAAAACAGCGCGAGATGCTTCCGATTTCTAAAAATGTAAAGATAATATCGTGAAAATGAAAATTACGCCGTCCTTTTATCGCAAAGTTTCTTTAAGATAATAGATTCTTATGCTGTCACGATATTCTCCCGGTCTATTCATAAGTAACGGCTGGTATGGGGGGGAGGAGTGGGGCTTCATATTGGATGTCATATGAAATTTTGATCCGAAAATTTATACGTTATTTTAGCGCACTCCGCGGGACCATTGACGGGGACCCGGGCCCCCGAAAGAAAATCCGACGTCATACCAAATGATTAATGGTCCCCCGTCTGGAGTTTTCTTTGAGTTTGGCCCCGAGTCCGCTGGGCATCGGGCCGAACCCCCTCCTGTTATCTTTACGGTATCGAGTGACACTCAATATGTCACCTGTACAAAGAGGTCGATATTTCATTTTGTCAAGAAAATTGCTCGTTCAAATTAAACGTGTCAGTTGACTGGCCCAGGCGAAACAATGAAAACCCCGCTACATTTTCCTTAATATTCCCAAATTTTAAATGAGATATCTGCGGAGGCGTAAAATATGATTTCATACCCGGCGCCATAACTCAATCAATCGAACTATCCCAGATCGATTCCAAAGGGTTGAACGTATTTAATCCCGTTTTTCATAAAATATCTCTCCGTCCCCACGATACGTCGAAACCTGATCGAAAATTTTATGCACGACCAGGTAATACGGGATTTGGACAAATTTACGACGCCGCCCAGGGTCGGAATCAATAAGAATGATAGTTTCGTTGGAAATGAGCGGAAGGGCTTAGAAATATGGAGAGCAGACGTAATAGAGAAGGGTCCATATTGTACATGTCCCCAGATTTGCATTATTAAATTGGGTCGGAGGTCTCGGAGACGTGCGGCGGGAATGCAGGAGGCTCGGTTATATACGGGATTCTCTGGAAGATGGCCGTACAATAATGCAAACGTGGAGAATCTTGAAATCATTACGGTGACATTGTTTTACAGTCAAACTTGTGACACGGGTACAACGGGACTAATAAAGCTGGCGGACGACAATACAAAACTTGGCGTAAGATACGACGAATCATGTCAAGTTGTCTACTAAACTGTGTCTTTGCAGTATTAGTAGCCGAGCATCCGACGTCTTAGTCGCCATTAATTGTAGCACGTTAATAACGTAATCGTTCACATGTTAAATATTTCATAAAATCTTGAACAATTTTTAAAGAAATCCATTATTTACCCACGTTCAGTTTATATCCAGGCATCCGGAATTTTTTATAATTATAATAATTCCGATTTTATTATTTAGGGTAAAAATGTCAAAGTACGAAACCATCGAAGAACATATACGAGATTGTATGCTGATTTTTTATCAGGATTTTGTACGGGACTAAGTCCAAGAACATCATCAACGAAGTTTATAAGTCAATCCTAGCAATAAACTGGTGTCAATTGTGGTTCAGATGCTTTAAATCAGATGACAGAAAATTACAGGATGCCCTTAAATCAGGACGACCCACAAATTTTAAAGAATCAAATCAGTTCAACGTTGGCAAAGTAATCAGGATGGATACATGGATGCCTCATCAAATGTCCGATGATAAAAAAGCATAGCTACAGAACACATGTACATCACTGTTGTCAAAACACAGAAAATTATTCCCGAAATTATCACTGAAGACGAGAAATTGATCGTATACGACAATGTAAAGAAAAAAAAAACCAAGAAATTTCTAAGAAACAAACTCCTGTTTCAAACGCCCAAGCCAGGATTGACACTTGGGAAGGTTTTTTTATGCGTTTGATAGAATATGACTGAAGTTATGCACTTTAAACTTCTTAAACTGAACGAAACGATACCTGCTGAAATTTATTGTCGACTATAAGACATTCTCAAATATAAACTGCAAGTACAACGACCGGGTTCCTTTAATCGAAGAGGAGTCATTTTACTTCATGATAAATACCGGACATCCACATAAAGCTAAACTCACAACTAAAATGGCGAGTTTTACTGCATCCTTAGTATTCGCCAGATTTAGCACCTTCTGATTACTACCTATTTATATTTTTTAAGCGTTCATTAGCTTCAAGACAACAAAAATACTTGGATTCCTATTTTCTGTCGAAACTTTCTAGTTTTTATTATTATAATTTTATTATAATAACTTGAAGGAAAGGTGGGAGGTTCGTTATCATACAAATCAGATCGGCGAGATGCGATCTAAAATGCGTCTTTTACACTAAAATTTCTTCTCAGTGTCAAACCGCGACACTGGTTATTTTTTACTATTATTTCAGTTGGATTGAAATTTATATTATTTTAAATTAATCTATTAATTCCAACGCGCCAAACTACCTACATACATATTTTTATTAAACATGCTGATGTAATGGGTCTCTTCCTCTTATATACGTCCTGCCCGGTGTTACAAATAATTCCCTGAATTTATAATTATCATCGATTAACGTACATTATAAATGACATGCATGGTACCTACAAGCTATAACAAAAGATTATGTTTTGTCTTGCAGAAATCTGTAACACTTCTCAATCTATGTCTGTCTAATGTTCATCAAGCAAATTTTTCCAACCATTTTCCAGCGTTTGTACTTTAAATTATTTTTATGCTGCAGGAAAATTAAAAATTGTCAATCAATAGAACAAACAAACTAAAAATAGAACATGTTCATTTAAGTATTTTAATTTAAAAAATGTTTAATCAATTTATTTTGTTTATTTCACAAAATACAGCTAAAAAAATGTAATCCCCAATGTTATATGTTTGCATAGCTTTCTATAGGGCGGGTTTCTATGGCATGGTCCCATATTGGCGCTATAAGAGGGTTGTCTATAAGATAACATATGAATATAATTTTAAAAAATAACCTAAATTATTTATACTAACAAAAACGATCTTGAATTACAAATAATTCGAAGCAAAGTTCTATTAGTTCCTTTATTTGGTTTCCGTTCTTAGGGATTTGGCTCAAATCACCTAGGAAACAACGCATAGTTTGTGAGATATACTAAAAAAACTTGTATATATTAAAAAAAATCTTAATACTCTGCTTAAATGCTAAATTACGTCTCTCTTTAATTTTATAGCACGATCTATCTTGACCAATGATTATTTAAAATTAACTGTCAATTATGGAAGCTAGCAGTATTATTGTCTATTAATTTTACTACGTCCATTTAGAACGTTAATAAATTCTCTCTTGCTAAAATTTTATGACCAATCATATATACAATTCCCACATTTGAATGATATTGCGGATGCATTTCAATGCTATTGATTATTCAAAAATAATAGAAGGTCTAAATTCGCCGGTAGATTTAATAATATCTGTCAAATATATTTTCATGGCAATTTATTTCTAATTTGGTGATGTTATATGTTTTATGCTAACGAAACATCACCAAATTAGAAATAAATTGCCATGAAAATGAGTGAAAAAAATCGAGGGATGAATATATAAATATTTACTTATCGGTTTCTACTAATTTACTTCCCCTTTCATGGGCTACCCATTGGTATACGTACGCTTTGAAATCACTACGTCCAGTGATTCTTATCTTTAAGTGGAACCAATGAATAAGGTACCGATACTTTATGGAGGGTAGGGCAAATTGGGGCTTAGATGGATATACGCGGAGGACGAAAATTCCCACCGGGGGGATTGATACATTTTCTTCGCATCACTCCTGAAACTGTCAACACAGTGGAACTGGCGTGGAATTCAACGGCGAGGCGCACCTGATTCGGGGTAGAATTTCATTTCCAGGCAAACGGCAACGCCCTTCCACATGTGTCTCTGCGAACATTTGAACCGTTTGTATTTTATAGAATTTTTTTTCTAGGCTCATCCGGTTTCCGCATCTAGTTATCTCCCGGCGTGAATTTATTTTCCGGGTTTCTTCTCCGGCTCCCCGTCCCCGCTGCGACGCCACAATGAAACTGAAGTACACAGAATGAAATATTCAGGGACTGTATGAATATCTTGGTCCTCTCGTGAACCAAATAACGCCGCCTCTAAATTTGGCGCGTTGCCGTCAGAAAGCCGATGCGTAAACCGTGTGACCTAAATCATTCGTGTCACGTAATAATAATCATGTTTGATCCACCCCTGTTCAAACCGACGCGGAAACAGGATCCTATGATATAACATGCGTCACGTAAACTACCCTCGAATCCATCCCAAAAAAATGTTTATTCGGGCAATATTGTTTTTAAACTCTGACCTGACGTGTGTGCCGTATTAAACGTCGAATCAGCATGCCTAATGATTCTTTTTTTCAAGAATTGTATTGTGAATTTCTTCGGATGGATTATGTGTAGCAATTTTGCTTGGTAATGCCGACGTAAATTACTATAACCTTTGAGTAATCTAATGTAGCAGTCGGCATAAGGTCAATTTGTACTCGTGATTTTGATCATTGCCCCCAGTTTTACTGTTTTATTCTCGATTGTTTAGCCTCGTAACTGAACTTTATATACGATATTTCGATAAAGCATAAAATAAACTTTTTTTTCTAATAGTTTTTAAAAATGTAGTTGTTTATTATTCATATATATGAATTAATTACTTCTGTATTTGGTTTTGGCTTAGTATTTTTTCGCAATCATTGCCCATAGATGTTATATTGGATTTATGTCTTGGCTGTTTCCAGGTCAATCTATAGATTTAACGTCTTGGAATCTTGTAAGTGGCTTAGAGGATCGAATGTTGCCAAACCTTTTTTAACTCTGATTTATATATTCGCTATTCATTGTTCCTAGTCTGAGTTTTAAAAGGACAAAGACATATGTAATCTCATCTCTAATCAGGATATAGGATATTCACGTTCTTTTATTCTTTCTGAAAGTCTTTATATTTAAATTAACACATTTTTAGCTGAAAATCCCGCTTCTAAGATTCTTCCCGACACATTCGTTCATATTTCTATTGATTATTTTTTATATGTTCTACATTTTTCCGCTTTTTAAAACAAGTGGTCAATTAACATAACTGAGCCTGCTGTGCTAATGGGGTATATTTGAGACCCCCAAATTTTTGACCCACAAAATATTCTTCATGTCGTATACTAGTTCGTATTATTCTTAAAACGCCTAAAGAATAAATATTACAGGAATTGCGGGGGAAACAACAATATTCGCTACTGTTGCTACGGGCGCGATATTTTTTCTCGCTCGTATCCGATATGATGTGCCAAGTGCAAGTGAAACGTACTACTTGACACGTGCCGCGAGAATTCGGCGGTTGCAGTAGTCGGTGGCGTGTCCTTAGTCTGTGGCGGGACATCGCCGTGTGTTCTTTCATATCATTGCCGTGTCATATCAATTTAAAAAAAAAGTCAAGAGAGTCAATCAGAACCGCGAAACAGATAATCTGAACGCATATGCCTGAACATGGATTATGACTAGAGATTAAAAAATCTCTCTTTTTATTAATTTTGTGTTACGAAAGCTCGGAGTTTAGAAAATTTTATTTAATACTCTCGAGATAAAATCAAGTCTTTAATATCTATTAGGAATATCGTACATGATCATCTTTACGAATATTTTAAACTAAATACTGGAACAACTCAACATTTTTTTATAAATGATTCACAATTAATTATAATAAAAAAAAGCTATTCACAAAAATATATCAGGAATCACAATTATTTTGAATAATGATCAACATTTAATTTATTCCTTGAGATAATTGCTTTTTAAATCTATTTCTTATTTTCGACACGAAATTTCTTCACGAGATTGAAAAGTTTTTCTCATTTTATGTCGACGTTGGTTTCTGTGTCGAAGTCTTAGATTGTCTGTCAATTTTCCAGTTGCTTCGTAGACGTTTTATCTCTTTTGCCAATCTCCGGAAATGTTCATCAGCTATTTGGTACATCTTCGGATTAACGCCCTGAAGGATATAGTGTTGTAATTCTATGGTTATATTTACTACGTGCTGTGTATCTATTTCAATGCAAATAACTTTCATATTTGATACTTGAAACTTTTCCCTTTGTTCCTCAAACAGTTTTAGAATTGCATTGAGTTACTCTATTTGCACATGTCATATTTTCACACAGTTTTGTGACGATGGCTCAAAGGATAATTTTATTATTTCATTCTCGAGATTATCATAAACAATTTTGAAATAAATAAATCCCGATAAAAGAGAATCAAAACTCTTGTTGATACCGTATAAGCTATTTTATTAGGTTGATGCATAAGTAACGTCGTATTTTTACGTAGACTGTGATATATATTTTTTCACCAACTGTGTTAACAGATGTTCTTAATGGTGTCTTTGTATCATATAAAGGAGGGTTTCTTCTAACATTTTTTTCAGTTTACCGTTATCGGTTGAGCTATACAGAGCCCTTGTGAATTTTGAAAATGTCAGAGAAAAGAGTGCATATTCGACACTTTTACTTTTTGAACTCGATAAAGACCACAATGCAACTGAGGCAACCAAAAACGTACGTGAAGTGTACGGCAGAGGGGCTATCGATGTTCGAAACAGTCAACGATGGTTCGCTAAATTCAGATCTGGGAATTTATTAACAGCTGATGAAGAAAGATCGGGACGCCCTTCAACCACAGATGATGATGTACTGAAAGCCATACTTGAAGCTGATCCCCGTCAAAATACCAGGGACATCGCATTGACGATAGGTATCGATCAATTTACGGTGGTGAGGCATCTGCATCGCATTGGAATGGTTTCCAAGGACCACGTGTGGGTCCCGCACGAATTATCACCCGCAAATCATTTGGGGCGAGTTACATGTGTTTCCTTGTCACAGAGACAAGAGCATGAGCCCTTTTTGCATCGGCTAGTGACGGGAGATGAAAAATGGGTTGTGTATAATAATAAAACAAAGCGACACTGGGCCAAACCAGGACAAGTCCCATTAACCTACTCCAAAGCAGAACTTAACCAAAATTATGCTTTGTGTTTGGTGGAATATGAAGGGCATTATTTATTACGAATTATTGCCACCTAACCAAACAATAAATGCTGAAAGATACTGTGAACAGATTCAAAAAGTAAAGCACTCGTAATAAAACGACCCGAACTTATCAATCGCATGGGGGTCGTCTTTCACCATGACAATTCGCGGCCACATTCTGCAATGATAACATAACATAAATTAAAGGAGCTAAATTGGAATGTTTTAAAGCATCTGCCCATACCTCTCCTGATTTAGCTCCTTCTGATTTTTACCTATTTTATCTTTACAAAGGAATTATTTAAATTGGAAAAAAAATAAAACAACGGAGGAGGTGAAAACAGCACTAGACACGTTCTTTGCATCGAAACCCGAAAGTTTCTATTCAAATGTGATTAAAAAGTTGACAGAAAGATGGGAGAAAGTCATTAAAAATAATGGAAATTATGTAATTAACTAAATTAATAAAGTATATGCGGAAAAAATATTTTTTGTTTTCTTGAAAAAATACGACGTTATTTATGCATCAACCTAATATTTATTTGCAATAATACACCATATCGACGCCCTCTTCCCATTTCTCCAGGGTTTCATCTCCACCAAACACACTTTCCTGTAATTAACATGGCCCTCGCCGATATAAGTTAATTAGTTTGGCGCTAAACGAAGATTATTAAACGGCGTCGTACAATCGACGCCCGGTTGCGGTGAGGTGGCGCCACACGTGCCCCGACGCCGTTAACCCTACGGCGTCTCTCCGCGGTGGCATCGCTCATATTTTTCAGACAGGAGCCACCACCCCTCATTAATCACCGCGGGGAGCTGCGCCGCTGAAAAAGGGCAATTAGCTTAATTACTGGGGCTTCTCTCTCCGCGGACTCGTACCGACCGGGCCAGATTGAAATTTGCCATATTGCCGATCATGCTTCCGTATTGATCAAATTGCACATGGTTCGCGGCTCGCACGGATGAGTAATCTCCTTTTTTTATTATCCGCTGCCAATTCGAGCGATGTCGTTTCGGCATGGCATGAAAACACAATCGTCGCCATTTTTTTTTTTTGTTAAATGGAAAATGTATAAAATTCTGCCTGCGAAAAATCAATCAAACTAAAATATTCATGGCATAAATTTTAAGCTTCGTTCGACAGACAGCATGTGTTAGGTTTTGGATTATTTTTCTATTGAAACTTTTTATTAAACCCCAGTCAATAACACGTAATTCCCACGCTGGATTATTTGCGCAATTCGGTTCAATTTTTATTTTTTCCGCCCATTCCGAAAGATAATGGCACCGAACCTCGTGTGTTTCAGCAAACATATTTTTGCAAAACCCGATTTCGGATGTCGTCAAGAGCCAAAAAAACAATAACGATAACGCAAATGTCGCAGACGAAAGACACTTCAATGTCTTCTAAACGTTCGCGTTATTGTTATCGTTGTTTTTTGCGCCTCTTTACCAATATTTATTTTTTATTGTTGAAAAAAAATATACAAAAAAAGCTTTCACACAATATGGTATTGACAAAAAGCATAAGCTGACATAATTAATACATATATACGTGCACATGTATTCGATTAATTATTACAACATATACAGCATCCCTTCATTTTTTTTATTGTGTATTATAAGGATTTGTTTTTTTTGTGCAAAAATACGTGTATTATTTGAGTATACATTACAATTGTTTCGTTTGCACACCTTATAATATATGGAATTTTCGTTGTTTTTCGCAAACAGGGCCGCATTTAAGGCCCTCGGCCCTTGCCAACTTAAGCCTTTGATGTTATCATAAATAGGGCTTGCGGCGGGTTAATGTGGGCTCGCAAATATCATCGGGATGAAAAAGTTTTCATTTCGGATCAAAATATTTACCCATCTCTCCACTGATTGATGAAAATCCCACAGCATTTTTCCCCCAGCACCCCGTTTCTATAAATGGCTAACGCTACTCTCGCTTCTTCAAGAATATATTAAGTCATCTGTAGATTTAATTAATACTTTTAATTAAATGATTGGACAATATTTTCAATGCATATCTTTCGTTGATATAGTCCTTTTCAATGTTTTGGTTGTTTATCTGTTTATATATATATTTGTTTTGCTATTGATTGGTGTATTTTGATGCACTCTAATTCAAATGGAAGTGGAAAATGAGGTATAACGAATTGAAGTTGAAGCAAATCTGACCGAATCTATTCTTCAAATAGGAGATACAGACGGATACTCTTGGTCTAGAGCAGGGATTCCCAAAGTGTGAGCCGCGGTGACGTCATAAGGGCGCGAAATATCAATTAAACGATTCGGCAAATTTGTTGGAATTCTGAATTCTCGAAATTTTTGCGCCATCTTTTTGCGCTCGCTTTTCTCAAGAAGGTCAAAAATCTGATGTATTAAGGGAGCCGCGAAAAAATCTGATGTATTTAAGGGAGCCGTAATCCGAAACAGATTGGGAACCTCTGGTCTAGAGTACAAAATCATTTTTAAATTATCGGCAAGATTTCAAACGTTATAGGGGGGTTTACTGTATATAAAAAAACAGTGCATTTCTAAGGGACAGGTACCTCTCGTAACGCCAAAACAACCTAATGATCTAAAAGATTCGTTTTTCTGTATGATGGGATTGCAAAGGAATTATTAATTATTAAATAAAAACGAAATATTTATATTGCAAAAACGATAAAAATACAAATATTTTAACACGATAATGCGAGACATAGTACTCCTAAAATTACTCAGGATAAACTAGTGGAATATAAATGGAATATTATATTTTTTTATCATCGTCCTTTATCGTATCATACACAATATTAACATTGTACAGTCCGATCACACAACATGTGTGTCATCAACATGTCTGCGATCGTTCCGCCAACGCTTAGTGGGCGACTACACACAGCTTGTGTTATGTTTTTTTCAAATGTTAGTGGCCGCTCACACAACAAATGTATTGTTTTTACTTTCGACCATAATTCAGAGATCTTAAACCTTTTCAGTGTGGGTCATATTTAATTTTATTTTAAAAAACTCGCGTAACCGCGCGGACTGTATAGTGTTAATGTATAACTTATACTATATTAGGACATCGGACATTCATTAAAACGCGTATTTAAATTATTTATTTATAAAACATTAATAGATATATCTTGAAATAAGTGAGTGAAAATGTGAAACGAAACACTTTTAAACGATTGAAATTCTACCAATTCCATTTCTGATGAAGCTGGATAGTTTTTCGATGTAAAAATTTATAAAAGGAGCTGAAACAAATTTCCAAGCAGCTCAACTTTTTTAAAGTCACTAAATCGCAGATCAAATCGTCTTCGCAAGCTTGAAAAAATCTTGACATGATTTTCTCTTTTATAGATTTCACAATTTATTTCTTTTTTCAGCTTCTCTTTCAAACAAGAAAATATTTAAGATTCCTACGATTTTTTTTTTGCTCCCAGAATGTAAATTTGTTGGAAAATACTTCAATCATTTTCCAAAAATTGATATTTTCCCGTAGCCTCAAAATTTGTAAGCTCTAAGTATGTATCATCACTGTTCATGGAAAATTCGACTATTGTAGGTTTTGTTCATTATTGTAGGTGGAGCTGGAGATCTCCACAATGGCAATTTATCTCATCTGTCAGAGCCTTGACCAGCCTGCATCTCTATTTTACTTAGAAATTCATATTATAACGGCAACCTGTCCAATAATTAAATCTGAGAGGCAAATTTATAAATATAATAAAATATACAGTTAAACCCCACTAACACTAAAATCGGGACCGTGTTATTTGGAGTCGTGTAATTGGGGGAGTGAAGCCGTCCGGCTGTGTGCGTATAGCATGGCACTTGTTGAATACACAGACGCTAGCCAACGTTTGACTGTATGTGAATGCAATTAGGGGATTTGTGGCAACTCAGCGCGTAATTCGGAGTAGTGTAATTGGGGGTTCCACTGTACTACGCGAGCTACTGAAAAGCCGGTCGCTTGCGAGCAAACGTTTAGCGACCACTGATTTAGATCAATACAGCGCTTTTTATGTTTATTTTTTTATACAAATCAAATGATTTATATATTATACAAATGCATATTTCATAGTCATAGCTATCGAGAGAGAAGATATAACTAATATTCTAATATTTTTAAGCCAAGTTTTTATTTAAAAATACGACGTTTTCGTCCGGTACCCTTTATAGATACAAGATATAACAAAACTGTCTGTTTTATTCTCGAGGTTCGAACGCGTCAGTCTGAGAAATATTGACAAGGGCCGATGTGATTTATTTCGTTTTCAGGATTTGTTTAAAGTGGATAGGAACAGTGTGAGTGCGTGCCTCACGCACCACCTGGGTCTGCTCTTGCAAATAAGCAAGAAATATGGTTGATTCTGCAGCTTTTCAGAGGATGAGCAAAATCCTTTATATTTTTAACCAAAAAAAAATAATAATAATAAAAATGCGTAATGCGTGTGTAAATATTTTAACATGGCTTTCCCGGCATATATTGCGTGTCCCACGTGGTTTCGCCGAATGCATCATGTAGCTTTTTTTCATTTTTCCGTTTTTTACGACATGCCCCGCTGTGAAGTATTGCGTTTTTACTTAAGCTAATCGCCTAATTCACTACTTATGCATATAACATCAGAAATTGCTTATTTAATGTGTGTGTTGGCAGCGTTCTAAATTTTAATTATTATAAATTGGATCGTTGTTTCTCGAAATTTCCGTTCATACGTCTTTCGGGTATTCTCTTTCGGATCCTCCGGGCACAATAACAATATTTAACAACACAAACAGTCCGAATACGTCTGTGTGTGTGTGCGTTTTATATTCCTGAAGCCTCATGAAATAGATGAATGTAATGAATGGACGCGGCATTGTTACGAGACCCCCTTAAACGTCGAGGTCTGAGAGCTTTTTAAATGTCGGACTCATCGCTACCCCAAAAGCACAATATGTGAATATTTGATAAAATTTTCAGGGAAGACAATGGCCGGCTTGATATTACACAGGGCCAAATTTTAAAGTGCCGTTTAATTCAATTTTATAACATCGTGTGGCCGACTATCCTTCGTTAATTTTCTGAACATGTGCCTGATGAAATAGTTTATAACGCCAACTATTCGCAAAACCGCTCGTTTAATAAGTTTCGTCGACGTAACGGCAGGTTGTTCCGCCCTCTGCTCAAAATATGAAGTATTATAATTTTGCAGTCTTAATTACTAACCCTTTTCAATAAATATTTACACTAACATAAAACACACGAACCATTTTTTTTAAATTAAAAAAAATGTGTTTTATTTAATCGCATATAAGACCAAATCCTATGGATATTTTTAACGCCTGTATTGTAGCAGAGCTAGCTCGAATTCGAACCTGCATCTGTACTTAGCACTGTTTCTTACTATTTTTTTATATCAGATAACTATGAAAAGTATGAATTGGGATTGCTTTCTATAACGAAAAAACTTCGTGACTCATCGGTGAGGGATGAGTACACGTGCATATTATCGGAGGGATGTTGGGGATTAGGTGCTTAATTCCTTCGACGCGGCGCGCATGACATTCATGGGCGCGAATTTAACTTGTGTTTACAAGCTAGGCGACATCGATATGTCATATTTATTTTTTCGTTGTTATTTATAAAAACAATAATTACTTTACATTAGTATGTATATTTAGATCATAAAAAACAGTCCTTTTATTGATGAAACTAAAAGTCCACTGTAACTTGTAGTGTAGTTTGCCCCTTTACCTCGCTAGGCGTGTTTTGTTCTTTTTGGTGAATCACCGTCTAAAAACGTTCCAGGGATATTCATCACAATACAGTTAGAAAATATTTTTCCACCTGTATAGTCTTGAAACAAATTATGCTTTTTAAGGCATTAAGTATCTATGTGTTAAAGGGGTTTTCAATCATTCTATTTTTTTTATAAATTGAGCAACTGGTATTAAAAATGTCTCAATGGAACATGATATTTGATGCCTCTAACAGTAATTAAATGCATAATTACCCAATTTAAAATGTTTTTACTTTCTTTCTTCATTTATTGTTTGTTTTTAATATATTTTTATTTTATATTAATATGTATCCTAAATAAAACGTATTTCCGAAAAGGTTTCATAATATATATTTACCTTTTTATTATATATTCATCATATGCTAAAGCATTTTTAAAAAAATAACTAAAAACTGTCCCTTTGAACTCCTCTGGCACATCTGTTGCGAATGAAAAAGCTGGATGAAATATGTTAGGTCAATACCTCTTCGCGCCTATAGGCACGAGCTATTGTTATTCAACTAAACAAGTGCAAGTTCATTGATATTATAAAAATGGGTCAAATATTTGATTTGCTTCTATGGCGTTTTTTCTATAGCGTAGTCTCTATCTGAACGCTATAGAAGAGTTGACTATTTATGTCAAGATTTTTATGATATTCTTTTGTTTCTTAAATCAAATATTTCGCCCTGTTAATTAAATGATTAAAACTAATGAGAGTATCTGATGGATTTCACTAGAAATGTTCAGAGTGGAAAGAGTTAAAGTAGTCTCCATAAGATACATCATACAATCCAAACTTCAAAGCACTTCTGGGACGCTTATTGTTGGTATGTACCTCTTTCTGTCGTTTTCTCTTCAGTATTGGAAAAAAACGACGTCTTTTCATGTTTTTTTATCATTGGGGACAATAAGAAGTCACATTGGGTCACGTCCGGCTAAAACGGAAGCTTAATGTGTTGTTTTAGATCATTTTTTCTTTTTTATAATATGATAAAATGATTAGGCGAGGAGCAAAGATGTGAGTCTTAGTTCTAGGATCTGCCTAAACGTAGGATGAACGTTAAAAACCAATATATATCTAAGAATAACAGAAGAGTATATATATTAAACTAGTCTCCTATGATTAAATTTAAATGCAGAAAATGTTTATACCGCAAAAACTTCTTAGCTTCGATCGTAGACTAACTAGGACGTTTTATTGGGGCCCTTGATCGTAAAGGAGCCATCTCCCGGCTCTGACCCGCGGCGACACTTGTATTATTCAAAAGCAGGTAACCGCGTCCCATAAAAGCGTTTACACACGAATCCCATAAAACGCCAATAAACTTGGCGATGTGTGATTTCGCGCCTTCTGATTTATGCTCGCTTCCGCTTCCTGTCCCTCTTCGTCCTGCGGCTGTCGCCCTGCTTACCTTGTACCGGCAAGGGCGTAATACCTTTCGCTCCAATTCTGGTTTATGGGGGGAGGCTCGTGGAAATGCGACTTTCCCACCTGGCAACTTTGTTGATGGGTGCTTAATGCTGTTTCTCCCTTATTTTATTATATAAAAACTCCCTTTCTCGCCTTTATTCTACTTTTCTTCTACGCGTGTAAGCCGCTGTAATGTTATTTAGGTTTCTGGATATCATCTTGTGGGAAAAAATACACGTGCTCTTATTGCAATGATCAGATTATTTATTCCGAAGAGTTTCTAAAATTTCACTTTTCATAATACAATGCATACGTATACGTTTTATAACTTAGAGATGATTCATTTCTATGATTATTCGAGCCGTATTTTATTTGACGTTAATAATAATGCGGCACTCTTATTTTATTGTAGCACATTCTGACCTCTCACTACGAATAAAATTCCACCTTTATATTAGTGTTAATATCTACATGAAGAGTGCGTGCACGTGTCCCAGAAGAATCACCTCATATAACCTCCCAACTTTCCACATTTCATCCCCAGGGTATCGTCTTTATTCTTTTACGATTAGCACGCAAGTTTAGGGTATATTTCCCATGGGATACCGTCTTTCAACCCTTAGTCGCTCCGCGTAATTATTTAGTAAACTCGCAGCAGCTTCGAAACGCAAAACATTAATTAAATTGTATGTTTCCTTGATGGAAAAAAAACACGAATTACGAGCGACTTCATTATTTCAGTTGGATTATATATTTTTTTTCCGCTAATGGCGTCGTGAAAAGTAATATCGGATCATTACTGCGCCTGAAAAAAATCTCAGGTGTTAATATCCGCATGGTGTTTGCGAACAACAATTTCGCCACGTGAGTACTTGCTTTCGATACGAAGTTTCATTCGCGCTTGCGTGATGCGGGTCACGGGAATTGGCTATTTATGGGGGGTGAACCGATAAATTTATGTGAATGCGTTACTAACGTATTCATTGCTCAAGTTTTTCAGCTAGTCCACACCTTAGGCTTTCACTCCATAAGGGACAGTCACTGGGGTTGTGTTTTTTTTTCTGAGATTGGTTTCTATCGCTGTTTGCCTGTTGTGCCATAAAAGTGGATGTTTCACATCGAAACTTGCAGAATAATATACAGATATATTTAAATAATGCATTATTGCGAGATGGTTGTATTGTGAAAGGTAATTTCGGTAATTCATGATCTGAGATAATGGAATTTTCGTAATAACCGCATAAAAGTATTTGCTTTGCATGTTTACGTATAATGTGGCACAAAAGTAAGACTGTATGTGGAAATCATGACATATTATCTTATTTGTATGTAAAATATCACCATCCAGTAATTGCAGCGTAATATGTATTTTTTCATGCCTATATAGAGTTAAGCTGGAAACAAATGACGTTTTTAATGCGGTATAATGGTATTCTGCGGCGGTCAACCTCTTGGAAAACTGTGACTAAATGTTTTTTGAAAGATCAAATTACGACACGTGTCACTCAACGCGCGCGATGCGTTCTCTAGACTGGTGGGAGAATGACCCAAGCTGGATTCGGGCAAATCACTACAAAAAGTTTCGTGTACGATATGCGCGAATCCAGTTCGGGCAAATCATTAGTGGTGTGTTAGCAAAATACCTACCCGAGTTGTATTCGGGCAAATCACACAAGTGGTAAAACAAAAACTGTACAATAAAAATCTATTAAATATTTTCCATCTATGATATTCTTCCACAGAATAGATAGTTTTTAAATACCTTTTTCCTAAAATAATGACGATTTCATTAGTATTGTAATACGACTCTGATTTGTTTAACATTTTTATTTTTTTTATCTAAAAGAGAATGTACGATCGACTTAAAAATGCAACATCAGCTGGATATTTTATCTTTGATTATTTACTAAAAAAAATCATTTTTCTACCATTTCCTCTTTCAATACAATTATTTAAGAAAAACACACCTTTGATCAGGTTTTAGTAATAAATAATGAATTATTCGTGAAACACTTCATCAAATACAAAAGAGTACCTTTTACAATCAATGATGCTTGAGGGGTAGACACGAGTACCTAATTCATTGATTTTTCGTCTTTCGATTTATATAGAAGGCTCACTTCTTATCCCTAGTAATAATCATTCTAAGAAACGGATCGGTTACATGTCTGGACAGTAGAGGTAGACCAGTGGTACCAACCTTTTATATGCCATGCGCGAATTGCTTGACATACGAGGTTAAATGCCCCATACAACTCGAGTACCTTTCCGACTTTCTTACGTTCATGTTTAGTATTCAGAGGTGAGATTTGCTTAGATTAGAAGAAAAAGAATTACTAATATTACAATAAACACGGAAATAAATGAAATATTGTGCGCCAGTTCAAAAAACACGTCTTTTAAATATGTCTGATCCTCTTGTTTTAATATCCAATGCCTCTAGACCAGTGGTTCTTAACCTTGTTGGAGGTACTGAACCCCACCAGTTTCATTGCGCGTTCACCGAACCCTTAATTGGAAAAATTATCATTTTTTCATAATATCGTACAATAAGTCGGGTGTGTGTTTTGACCTCCGCCGAACCCAGAAGACTGACTCACCGAACCCCTGCGGTTCGATCGAACCCAGGTTAAGAACCACTGCTCTATACTGACAAGGGCTACTTTTACCCTTTTCCACTGCGTGGGTGGCCAGACGTTTTGCTTAAAACTTGAACCAAGTTTTTTTTATTAAGTTTTAAAAAAGAATGTCCATTATTTAATCGGATATCAGTTCAAACCCTATAAATGCTTCTAATTAATTTAACCAATAAATATCTCTTTTAATAAATTTGTAAAAAAAAAATGCTTATTTTTTGTTCTAAGACAGTTTATACGGCACCCAAATTCCTTGTCTATTTTTTTTCCTAGCCTTTTCAAATGATCCTTTATTCTGTGAATCATGAACAACTGTGCCTTGTGATAATTCCTGATTTCTTTACGCTGATCTGACTCCACCAATATGTTTAAAGTGTAATCATTGATTTTGAGAGGTCTTTTCGCTCACTTTCAACACATTAGAAACCATCTATAACATTGTCGAGAATTCAAGATGTCTCCATAAATATCGCAGATAGACAACAAATGTATCTCTTAAATTGTTAACCTTTCCATTTTTTTAATATAGACCAAAATATGTCAAAACATTAATATTATTGTACTAACATTCTTTCTACTCCGTGGGCCAGACATATTGGCCCAAAAGATTTTTTAAACAACTTGAACCAAGTTTTTTTTATTTAACCTAAAAATAATGTATTTTTTAATCGGATATCAGATCAAACCCTATAGATCAGTGGTTCTTAACCTGGGTTCGATCGAACCCCAGGGTTCGATGAGTCAGTCTCCTGGGTTCGGTGGAGGTCAAAACACACACCCGACTTATTGTACGATATTATGAAAAATGATAAGACGTATGATATAAGAGTTCGATGAACGCGCACATGAAATTGGTGGGGTTCAGTACCTCCAACAAGGTTAAGAACCACTACTATAGGTGCTTCTTATTTATTTTCCGAATGAATATCTCTTTTTCTAAATAAAAATAATGAGAGTAACTCATAGATAGGCACAAAAAAAAGACATTACTTTTCGCTTAACCTTATATAAATATAATATTACACAATAAGATTGGCGCCATTATCGAATTGTCGCTAAATCGAATCTCGGCATTTTCATTTTCGGCAATCCACGTCGAGCTATTAAGTATAATTTCGAAGAACTGGCACCCCAACCCTCCACAGACAGATGTGCACTCGGAATTTTAAACATCGCAAACTCGCTTCTCCCTCGGCTGCTATTCTTACACCTTCATTGCAGGGAGTAGCATTATAATGTCACTGAGAGTTCACAGAAAATTTAATATTTCCATCCCTCTCTCTTATTTTATAATTTATTAATTTGTCACATTTTGCTTTTGTTTTGATAAGGATTTTTTTATTTACATTCTGGCCTCTCTTTTGCACTCTGCTTAGACCCCGGGGAGACTTCATCTTTATGCCCGGCAATTAATTTGTTTTCTTGGAGACGGACCCGGGCATTGCGGGGGATGATCCTCGCAACGAAATTTGTTGTCGTTTTAATGCTCAACAATTTGGGGATTATACACAAAAATACAAAATTTCGAATACTGCCACACCGGATTTCTAATTAAGTTCCATTTTGTGAATTTTCCTTTTAATTTCTGCTAACCTTAGCAAGTCTTCCCCTTCGACCATCCTTTAATTAACAAAAACAACCCTGCCTTTACCTAACCGAAGGGTCTTTTACAGATTTTTACCAACATTTTAACAAATAGATTGAGAAAACAGCTTACGTTAACGCCCGTCTGCAATACTCATTTAAACCGAGTATTTTTTTTTCTAAACTTAATTAAAAGAAATACTAATATTACTTATATATTCGCTATTACTGTAAGCAAAAAGTTGTTAATCTATCAGCGAAAAAATCCCGAGTTGGTCTATCTAATTACCCTATTAAGTTGCCTTGAAAGTCCCTGAACATTACTTAAGAAAAGTTTAAATGACATTGGAAAATTAGAGTCTATCTATACATATATACAGGATTTGCCACGCTAATGGTAACACCTCTAAAACACAATAATTTATTTTGATTATAATCAACCCTTCTTGATATCATAGTGCAAATTATACATTTTCATGATTGTTTTCTTATGCATTAGTCGATGTACAGTCGAAAAAAATATGTCTTCCTTTGAATACATACCTTTATTATTCAACCAATGGACCTAGGCATGCATTTAAAAAGTATTCTCTACGAAATACATTTAGGCAAATAGTTAGTTCTGTTGATGGACAAAATGGAAAATCGTTAAACAAAATTTGAGTGCAACATTTATTAAGCTGTTTAAAATATTAGTGATGTTTGGAGTTGCAATATCTATCATGAGTAACGTATGGAATCTCATATTATCTACAACTACTGAAGAAGTTGACTAGTTATTCCAGATCAATAACCAAAATTAAATCTAAATGAAGAGGATTTCATTAGTTATTCAACGAAAATGAGTAACGATGTATTGATCTAACTTGAAGACGGGCGAAAAGAGTTTTTTTTTCAAAAGAACAGGAATTCATTGATTTATTATATTTTTTTATGATGTATTATGTTTATTGTTGTTTTTTTTAAAAGAATTTGGTTATAAGTGTGTTACCCTTAGCGTGGCTTACACTATTAATATCATCATCATCATCATCATTTGCCAGTCACAAGGTTCTCACACGCTGAGGGCATGGACCTTACCAAACTCTCGCATGGTAGTCGAGGCCA
>JAGXCT010031886.1:0-19747 GCA_022495035.1 Philopotamus ludificatus
ATTAAAAAAAACTGTATTTTTTTGTTATATTTTTTTTCCACATTCAGCACACCCAGCATCAAATCCACCGTACGCCACTGATAGAAGGAAGCATCTGATTGCAACGACAATATCGTCAAATTATGAACTGGCTGGCCAGGGAGGGGAAACATTTTGGCGTACAAATAGGGTTCCCCGAAGACAAAATGTGTCGCATACTTTTATTATTTTACAAGGCCGAGCCGTCGTTTTGTGCCATACTAGGTGAACAGCAAAAGACGATTAAATCGGCTCGTGGCAACCAAATGGTTAAAGCTATAGTTGTAAATTTAATTTAACCAAGGGGGAAAAATGTCAAGGCCAACAATAGAAAAAAACACATTTACGTCATTGTATGCTATTTTTGTTCGATCAAGGAATGAAAGCAAATAAGCAGTGAAAAAAATATTGATACATACTATCATCCGTCGTTTAAAAAGTTTAAAAATGGAAATAGAAATCTCAAAGATGTTGCACGAAAAGGACGACCCCAAAATTTAGATGATGATATCTAGAAGGCGATGGTGGATTCGGATTCTCGTCAAACAATTGAGGCATTATCATTGAAGATACAGATGAAGATGGTCTACAGTTCAGGATCATTTTCGTAGCATAGGAAATTTGTATAGACAAAGAATTTGGGTTCCTCACGAATTGACGGAGACGGCGCTCGATCAACGGCGTACGTCTCTTTTGTCTCGGTATGAGGCTGATTCGTTTTTGCCGCGAATTGTAACGAAATGAAAACACCGTGTTCCGCGAAGCATAGTTTGGGAAACCCTGCGTTAGAGGTAATTATTACCTAATTATTAATTATTAAGAGGTAAAAAATGTAATAATGTTGGCGAAGTGAAAACGCACTTGGAAATGATTTTTAAATAATAATAACAATTAAAATTAATACGGGAATCGAACAACAAGTGTTAGAAAATGATGAATGCTGATGCAAAAAAAAATTTGATTACTTTTCGGTCCCTGTAATATGTCTTAATATGACATAATACGATTTTACTTTCGTTTTAGCATTGCCTCAATTTTCGCACGACAAAAATTCCGATGAGAATTCGACGGAAGTTATGAAAGTCCGCGAGAATCAACGCATCACGCTGAATTGCCAAGTGGATGGAAATCCACCGCCGGATATTTATTGGTTCAAAGATAAGAAGTATATGGGATTTTATGATTCCGTATTGATGACGCAAGATCACGCTCAATTGCTGCTCATTAATAAAATATCGACGGATCATTCCGGAAGATATATGTGCGTCGCTAGAAATAAAGTCGGAGAAAATAAGAAACACTTTCAAATAAACGTCATAAGTATAAAGATTTTTTTAGTATCTAATATTAAATTATATTAATATTGTATTATTAAATTTTAGCGCCTCCCGTTAACGAGCGAGCTCATTTTGAAAAACCATTGTTGATTGTGAAAAAGGGACAGGATGTGTCTTTAGAATGTCCGGTCAGCGGTAATCCGAAGCCAATGATACGATGGATGAAGGATCCGTTTTACGAGCTGTTTAAAAATGGGCATACCAATATTATGCCCGAAAAAACTACCAGCAATTTAGTAAGCAAATCAACAGTGAATTATTTTATAATAATCATTAGATTCAAATTCATATTGTAATTCAAGGTTATTAATAATGCTACAATTTTGGATAGCGGGAATTATTCATGCATTATGACGAACGAAGTCGGTTCGGCCGAGATCACATATTCTGTAGAGGTTCTGGAGCCGCCCACTATTGCATTTGAAGTGAATAAATTGCAAAAAGTTAACGAGGACGGAGTTATAATTGCTAAAATTCGGAGGGGTTTTGAGCTATTTTGTAATGCGACGGGATATCCGGAACCAAAAATATCTTGGTATAAGGTACAATATTCAGCTAATCCTAGTGAACTTGTATACACTCAACTCTTTTTTTACACGGTGGATGTCATCACGAACTAGCGCTCGGGTGGTTAACAGCCTTTGGGAGAAAACGTGTGAAACAATTGAACTAAGATAAAAATAGGAAATTGCAAACATTGTAAACATATGTGGATATGCCTTGGAGTTGCCTTCGTCCTTTCGGAACACACCAAGAACAACATTAGTAGGTTATGTAATCCTGGAGCAGGTTGATCCACTAGCCCAGAGTTCGTCAAAGTGCGGCTCCGGAGCCGCATGCGGCTCTTTCGTCCCTTAAGTGCGGCTCTGGCACAAATATCCACGGGCAAGCAGACGGAGCCAAGAGTATGACCGGATTAAGAAAGGGGTTTGTTGCTATTTTGAAAGAAAAAAATAATCACATGATACTTTCTTACCATTGCATCATTCATCAAGAAGTGCTTTGTGCGCAGACATTTCCAGAAGAAATTTGTAAAGTTATTAGCACACCTCAGCGATAGTCTAAAACAGTCGCCATGTGTGGCTTAGCTTCCATCCGAACGAGTTTCCTCGTTGCCACTATGGCCTTGGACCTTAAGGACGGGGCGTCTTTGTAGGGAGTGGTAATGTGGTGAGAAACGGCTCAAGGTACTATCCCAGCATTTGACTTTAGATGACTAAGGAGCCGGGTCAACCTAGCCTCGGATAGTCGTATCTCCATACCAATTACTGATGACACTGATAACTATCTACAATGATATTTTTGTTCTCCAGTGTCGCTTCCTTCCATATTGTCATCGGATTCTGGGCTAGTATGGTCTGAGTGGCTGAGAACCATGTAGGTTTTCTTGATTTCAGAATGGCTGGGGGAAGGTGTTTAAATTCTTTGCTTATTGTGCCTTTCTTATCGCTTCCTTGATATTTTCTTGGCCATAGTTTCTAAAGGCAGCAAGATGAAAAGAAAATAGTTAAAAAATACAGAAAGCTAGCCCAACAGGTAACTTTGATGAACCAGACACAGAAGTAAAGTAGCCGTTGGTAGCTTTTATATTTTATAGGTAGAAAAGAAAAGAAAATAAGCAAGCAAAAAGTTGCTAAGAACTTCATGGGAATGTTTTTAAATAGGGGAATTCAATGGAATGATTGGAAGTATTTAAGGTTATAGTTAGTATATGGAAGTATTTAAGGTTATAGTTTAAGGTTATAGGAAATGGAGGGGTTTATTTATTAATTATTAAGAGATTAAGTTATTCACACGGTATATATGTTCCACCAAAAACCGTGTAAAAAATGTAAAAAATGTGTACTTTTGCTCATAAAAAATACATATATAAATATTAGGTAAAACGGAAAAAAATGTCATTTTTTCTGTCACTTTAAAACTAGTTTGTCACCAGTTGCCGTTGAGTTAGCACGTCGTATTTGGTATTATTTTGAAGCTCTGCTTTTGCCTTACCATTTTTACATTTTTTTACTTTCTTTGCCGTAGTAGAAAAATGCAGAAGCCTGAGATTTAAGAGACACATTTGAGCTATTCCATGGTATTTTTATTTGATAAGGGATTAAAGCTGAAAGAAGCTACTCAGACCATCTGCAATATTTATGGAGACGTCTTGAAACTGCGAAAGTACTATAGATAGTTTAAAAAGTTCAAAAGTGGTGATAGGAGGTAAAGGACGAACCAAAAGCAGGAAGAACCCCCAAAATCGATGATGACGCCCTAAATTCATTGGTGATCCGCGTAAAACAGTGAAGGAGTTGTCACATGACTTTGGCTGTCCAATAACGACTGTGCAAGATCATTTTAAAAGGTTGGTGGAAAAAAACAGGTAAAGAATTTGGGTACCGCACGATCTCCCCCAACGACCTTCGAGCAACGCGTAACAATCTGTGCATCTTTATTGTCCAGACACAAAACAGATTCATTTCTCAGAAGAATTATAACTGGGGATGAGAAATGGGTTCTTTACAGTAATGCCAGAAGAAAAAAACAATGGTAGTTATCTCCATGGGTACCTGTGCCTACTCCTAAATAACATTATCATTGAAAAAAAGTTTTGTTATGTGTTTGGTGGAATGTTCAGGTATAATTCATTTATGAATTATTAAAGCTGGTCAGACAATTCACGGCGGGGATTATACTGCACCCAATTAGAGATTAAAAGGTAGGTTACTAAAACGATCTGTTCTGGTTAACAACAACAGGAGAATTTTACAGCATGATAATGCAAAGGATCTCATGTAAGCAAAATCACCAAGAGACTAGGGAACTAGATTTGGAACCTGCCCACATCCACATCACCTCATATAGCACCTTCCGACTATCATTTATTTAAATCAATGGAACATTCACTTCGTGATTAAAAAAAATGCAAATGTTAAACAGGTGAAAAATCACCTGGATTTATATTTTAACAGTAAACCGCAAGAGTTTTACGAAAATTGAATTAAAAAGTTGCCTATGTTATGGAAGATCACTTAGGCAAGGGTCTTCCCTCGTCTGTCCCGGCTGGCCCAGCAGAAGGATTCTCTCCAAAGCGGACTACCCTTAGGAAATCAGTCTAGCTCGACAACTCTTTAATATTTACCTCCCGGACATACGGAGTCCGCATCCCCTGCCGAATTCATATCGCCCGACGACATTGCATTAAGCGACGCAAACGGGGAACTTCCAGAAGATTGAAGAAATTATAAACAAAGACTTAAATAAAATGGAAAAATATTTTAAAACTTGTTGCACCTCAACCAAACCCGGACAAAACAGTCTTCACAGAATTTTACTTGGTAAATCGTCAGTCCAATACTACACTGAATCTTCACGATGTAGTAGTAAAGAGCGTCCCAGCTGACATACCAAAGATACAGCAGGAGTGAAACTAGACAGAACCCTGTTGTTTTAGGCATGCAGTCAGTAAGGAATGGCACAAAACCCGAGGAACATTGGCCAGAGCTCACGGGACGCCATTAGGGGTTACAGCGCCGAGGTTCTACGCACATCCGCTCTCTCTCTGGCGTATAGCGTAGCTGAATACTGCGCTCCAGTATGGCGACAGAGCATGCACCGAAAAGGGGTTGACGCGGAACTAAACCATATTATGCGCAAGATAACAGGCCTAATGCATCCGACACCAGTTCGACAGCTTACCGTAATCTTCATTGAGCCGCCAGAAATCAAGAAGAATTAAACCTCTCCGCGTCTCTGGAATCGCATAGCCCTATTATCATACCTGCAATCCATGAAGATATCCACAAAATTAAAATCAAAGAAAACCCCCGTGGACAGACCGCGGAGAAGATGACAATCAAATCTTTCGATGGATTGGAAGAATGGAAGGAAATTAAGGTGGAGTAGCGAACAACGGAATTGACCCTGCGGAGCCAGTTTGAGTCTCCAGCATAAAATGTAGAGTAACTCCTAAACCGTGCCGCTGGAATCACGGCAGGACAGGCGGAAACCCTCTACAAGTAGAGTGCATGAGAGTCCACATGTGAGTGCGGGCGGTCAGATCCACCAAGCACATAGTAGAGGTATCGGGTACCTCTTCCCCGGTGGCTTCAAGCCGGCGATTCAAAATTATAGCCCGAATGCACTACCAATGGATTTGGCGATGTGCGCCGCTTCTTGGAGTCTCCCACTTGCGTGAACATGACCAATATTCCAACCTGACCAGCGCATCAGTACACCCGATATTCACTGCCATCCATCACCTCATAATTACTAACACTGCAATTATTATTATTATTACTTTTATTTTATTATTATGTTCATTGCACTATTGTGCCATAAATTATTATTATTATAGATTATTATTTTATACGATTGTTATGTCTATATATACTATGTATTCTGTAATCATACGACAAAAAGAAAAATAGTCAGTAATATTTTGTTTTTTCTTTTGAAAATTTTTTTTTGTTGCTGTAAAAAAATGTCATTTCTTTCCGTTATAACTAATATTATGTTTCTGGGATTCGTGTCAAAACAAATAATTTGTATAAAAGTATAGTATTTTAAAAACCGTGTAAAAAAAGAATTGAGCGTACCTTATCTATGGTTGAAATAATAATACTTTATACAATATCGTAGGATGGAAAATTGTTAGTCAATGATTTGGCACGGGAAACGTTGCATATATCGTTGGATAATCGTTATTTGAATGTAATGGACGTATTGATAACGGATTCCGGAAAATATACGTGCAGCGCTGAAAACATAGCCGGAAGTGTGAATCACGAATTTCGAGTTAAAGTTCTCGGTACGTATGACGTAGATTAAATGTATTCATTTGTTTTATTAATATGTTAAATTAGTTCCAGCGCAATGGGGTCTATGGTCGCAGTGGAGTGTTTGTAGTGTGTCGTGCGGCATTGGATATAGCAAACGTTTCAGAAAATGCCAATTTTACGGCGATTTAGATTCCATCATATCGTTCTATAGAGGCGTACGTGATTTATCTGACGGTGTTCCGTCGAAAAAGAATAAAATCGGTATAAAAACACAATATAATCGTGAGGTAATATCGAAATTATATTTTTCAAACGATTTTAGACGACATTAAAAATAACGCATTCAATTTGTCCGATGAGTTTCTCGACGAATCCTCCTGTCACGGCAATAACACCGAAACGAAACAGTGCATGATCAAACCTTGCAAGGTAGGTATTCAATTATTTTTTTTTCTGGTACGTGTTAATGTTATCTTAAAATAATTTCGGTGTAATTAGATAGACGGCGGTTGGAGCGATTGGGGCGATTGGACGAACTGCACCAATAGTTGCGGTCAAGGAATTAAAATGCGCGTGAGGGATTGCACTAATCCTACGCCACGCTACGGAGGTAACTTATGCGATGGATTGAACAAAGAACAATCAGTTTGTTACGGCGTCAATTGTTCAATGTGGTATGACTAATAGCTGATCGAAAAGTAATCATTTTTTTTTTGCTGGCGAAAAACATTTATTAGTAACCCATAAGTAATGTCGTTTTTTCGATGCGCCATCTTTAAAATAGTCTCTTCAGTCTGTTAGGCAAGGACGTGTTATAAGTTTCTCTTGTGTAGCGGCTACCTGCTCGTGGCCTTTAGACAAAAAAAACGGTTTCTTTATCCCTCTGACGACAATTGGAGAGACGTGTCAGACGGAACAACATCTGCAGAACTGTATACTTTTTCAATATCATTTGAAAAAGAAAGCGAGAGAGGCTACGAAGGATATTTGCGAGATTTACGGTGACATATTGGATGTCAGGAAATGCCAACGATGGTTCAAAACATTTAAATCTGGTGATTTGTGTTTAGAAAACGAGCCTCGAAGTCCAGGCGAATGAAGCAACCGTGAATTCTGCAATCGAAGACGACCCGATGCCGACCATTGAAAAATTATCGGAAAAAGAACATCCTTGTTCAGTACTCAGAGGATCCTAAAGGAGTTTGGGAAAGATTGAAAAAGAAGGTGTTTGGGTCCCACACATTCACGCGCGACCTCATGTTGCGAAATTGACGTGTGAAAAAATTCAGGATCTTTGATGATCACCCTGTTGCATCCTCCATACTCGCCGGATCTCGCACCGTCTGATTTTTACTTATTTCGTTCTATGGAACATTTTCTGAGATCAAAATTTCAATTCCTTAGAAGAGGTGAATACAGCCCTTTCAGATTATTTTCAGCCAAAACCCGCAGAGTTTTACAAGAAGGGCATGGATGATTTGAAAGAAAGGTGGCAGAAGGTTATAGATAATATGGGGTATTATTTTGTACAAGAAAAAAATAATAAAGTATAAGAAAAATTGTTTTGAATTTTATTGAAAAAAAACGACATTACTTATGGCTAATATTTATTAAAAAATCTTAAATACTAAACAAAATAATTTCCATTATTTTCTAATTCTTTTTGCCAGCGTAAAGGCAGTTGTTCGATTCCCTTTTTAAAAAAGGCCTTTGATTTTTCATTGAAAAAACTTTTTATCACGTTATTTAAACACGCTATCGTGTTGAAGAATCCTTTTTTTGTTTTTGACCAAAACAGATCGTTTTTATTATGAGTTTGTTCACAATACACTGTCGTTGTAACGGTTTGGCCAGGTTCAAGCAATTCATAGTGTATAATTCCAGAAAAATCCTACCACCCACATAAAAGGACCTTTTTTAATCTTCCCTAATCATTTTTTTCACTGTGTTATAAACCGCCAAAGTCCGTCCGTATCATTTCTGGGCTCTCGATATTTTCGAGTGCGCCCCTACCCTTCTTACGTAAAGTGTGCCACAGAACACATTTTACGCAGGAAACGATTCCCGCCAAAAGTCGGTGACATCATCGTCACGTGACTCACAGGACCGGGTATAAATATGTCCCATTTTAGAAGCATTTATACACATTCGCTCACGCCGTCATGGCAGTCCCATTTCCGTGATTTCTTTCGTACCAGAGATACGTCTCTGGGATCCTTATCATCATCTCGTACCGGAGATCCGTCTTGGTCGTGTACCTTTTATGATACGCGAGCTCGGGTGCCTTAACAATTGGAGGCAGCGACGGGTTACCATTGTTGGTACTACTGTCGCGTCCCTTTAACATTGGTGGCAGCGGTGGGTTACCTCTTCCGGTACTACTGTCGCGCCCCCTCAACAATTGCTTCGTTTGCCTCCATACCTTTATCGAACAAAAATAGCATACAATGACGTAAGTGTACTTCTTCTATTGTTAGTAAACTTGCGTCTTTACGAGGCCGTCTCTCGACGCAAACTAACAGTAAATGAGCTCATCGAAAGAATTTTGATTACTTTTCGGTCTCCCTAATATATTATTGAAAGTATATTGAAGATTTTTTTTAAATGTATATGATTAATTAGGTATCCGTGGTCGGAGTGGTCAGCTTGCAGTGTCACGTGCGGTAGTGGAAATAGAATACGCTATAAAGATTGCAGAGGATCCGTCGAAACGTGTCAGGGACATGCTAGGATTACGCAGGCAGTACCTTGTGATTACAGGCCATGTGAAGGTATTATATCGTAGAATGATTCTAACATAAGCATAGTTCATAATGCTTCCTCCACTGACTCCTAACTTGAGAATTATTTCACGGGATCAATGTTTTTAACCATTGGATTATTTTTATCATCTGCAGTAACGTAGCTTTATCGTCCAGTCACTCCCAATGACAATGTTGTACACAGTCCAGCTACTCTGGCCTTGTTCTTCCTCTTCTCCGAGAACGGCCATTGCCCATAAGTCTTTTCGTTACCTGACTGTTCTGCATCCTCGAATGCAACTGGCCCTTTACAGTCGATACAGCTCCTCGTTGAGACAGACAAAGCAAAAAATCGCAGACGTAAACAACCACGTCAGGAGTGGAAAGGGGTATCCGCTCGCGCCCTATACAATTGGGCAACCAAACAATAAACGGTAGAGAGGATCGCAGATTTACCCTGTGCTGAAACTATCCTGGACTAAGAGACTTGTGCAGACGAAAGTCCCGACTGGAGCCTAGCTCGTCGGTCGCACACTCTAACGATTAAAAATCCGATTCATCAAAGATGCAAACCGCTGAACTTCTGCTTCCGCTAAGTCAGCAATTCTGTACATCATCGTCCTTACACCTCCGAAGACCATTTTTGCAGCGAGAGAACCCGTGCGCCAAGCCCTTCAACATATCGGACATCCTAAGACTCAGTGGACATCGCTTCATCGCCACACGCCGACTACCTTTGGAAACAGCCACGTCACCGTAAAGAACTGGCCGCGATCACGACAATATTTACCGTTTAAATTTACAAGTGTATTTTCAGTCAATAACAATAACAACAAATTGGAGTCAGATTAATTCATCCGTTGGGTTAACCCCCACAACTTCAAGAATACTCTTGGACATACAGTCCAATAAAGTCTGTAAATGTTCGATTAAAATCCCTACATAACCTACCTTTTCTATTATTTTAATTAAAGCTTTTTTATTCGTAAGCTTTCTTTTGTTTATTACAACCGCTGTAATGTGCCACAAATTCTCAATGGGGTTAAGACCTAGCAAATTCCCTGGCCACCACAAGATCGAAATCCCAGAAAAATTTCCCTGAAGATGTATTGTAAGCATACGACGTTTGGGAGTCGTATGTCACATATTGTTATGTGTTGTAAGTGAATAGAGTGCATAACTGTAAACCATTTTTTTTTGTATAAATTATGTATGAGGCTAATTGTTAACACAACAACAGTAAACCAATGTCCCAGAAAAAAATGATTCAGAAATGACGTTAAAAAAATAATAATGATTTATATTGATAATGTTAAATTTGAGATAATGGTTTAATGTTAGATGAGTTTTGGTGAGTATGCTAATTGAATTGAATATTAATAATGATCTGATTTGTAAGTGGACGGCGGTTGGAGTGCATGGGGTCCATGGGGAAGCTGTTCAGCGAGTTGCGGCAGCAGTCAACAGAAACGTACGAGACAATGCAATTCTCCGACACCGAGATCAGGCGGCAAACCTTGCAAAGGCGGAAATTTACAAGTGAGCAACATAATAAACCCTCTATAAAGCTTATCAAAATATTTTATTCTCTACGAAAATTATATTTTATAGATTAGAAGTTGCATCGGTATTCCGTCATGCGACAAACTACTAGATCGCAATTCGTACGACCGAACGAAACCGGGAATGAAAAAGGCCCATTTCTCGATAAAAGGCAAAGTGAACGGAAATTCTATAGCGACGAGACACACCGATGTCGATGTCGACGAAAAAGATGGACACCAATACGCGACCGCTTCGCTGCAACAGTTGGTGGCCGTTAAAGTAAATGATACATTAATTGATTTCGCAATCGATACGATGATTATGTACTATTTAATTATTTTAAAGGACGATTACTTGCCGTATGTCACATTCACATTATCTCCGGATGCTGTCGATAAGACGCAACTCGTCAATCAAACAAACAGGAGTGTAATTACGAAATATTCGAATCCCGTACAACGCAGTCATGTCAAGAGTCGTAGCACACAAATAGAATTTGCAACCGGTACGTTGTTAATGTAATATTATTGTTTGTATCGTTATTAATGTATTTATTTCCGATGTGTAGGTGAAAAATTGGTGTTGGTTCAAAGGAAACAGCGGTCTTCTAAATCGGGAGAGCTCGATTATGAAATAATAGTCGACGGAACAATACCGGAGGATAGACAAACGTCGATAAAAAAAATAAACACGGATAACGGAATGTAAGACAGTATAAATATTATTATTTAATTATACGAATATACATGGGAGTGCTATATTGATGATGATGATTTCGTATGGCTTTTACTTTGTCATTCTTCGCGTGCTCGTCGTTGTTGAGGTTTCCTCCGACATTTCGGAGCACACAAAGAACATCATTAGATGGCTACGTAATCCTGGTGCGGATTGACCCACTAGCCTAACAGCGCACGCCTTAGCGATAGTCTAAAACAGCCGCCTAGTGCGGCATTGCTTCCATCCGAACGAGTTTGAGATTGGTAATGTGATGGGGGACGGCTTGAGGAACTATCCCGGCATTTGTCTTAGGGTGGCTAGGGAGCCGGGGCAACCTAGCCTGGGATAATCGCGCCTCTACACCAGTTACTGATGAGAGAGCCGCTAAGAGGTGTCTCTTACCAGGTCAAATGGACGGGCCGGAGCGGCGAGTGTGTTGGATCTTGGTAGTCCATGGCATTGCTTTTTATTATAACGTGGGCTTCCTGTGGTCAGACCTCGGCGGGCTTCTCTGACTGCTGACCGGATCAGACGTCGATGTCAAGTTTATCTAGCCATGCTTCAGCCTGTTCGTCGGCTTTATTTAAGGCGCAGATGCTTCCGCTGAGTTTCCTCAGTGGAGCAATCATTCACGATGTGGAGCTTGGGCTGTATCGGGGGCGGCAGTCACATTTCCGTTCGGTTGACATTCTCCAATTGTGCAGCATATTGGCGCAACGACCGTGTCCCGTACGGATGCGGTTAACTCGGCACCACTTTTTCCCGGGAGGAGAAACCCAGTTGGGGGGCTGGTTGGGTCCGCGATAACCTCCTTGTTTTCCCAGTGTCGCCTCATTCCATCTTTTCCGCCATGCTGTTGTCAGGCTCTGGGTGAGTAGGGTCTGAGTGCATGGGAGGTTTCTAGATTTCAATCTGGCTGGGGGAAGGTGAAGGAGGTCTTTGTTTATAATGCATCTCTTCTTATCCCTTCTATGATATCTTACCCATAGTCTACTTAGTGCAGCTTTACGTCTAAGGTCTGCCAGTACAATGTTGGAGAGCGTAGGTAACCAGGCTAGTAGGGTTGGCCTTACACAGCCTGAGGTGATTCACATTGCCTTGTGTAGGTCTATGTCAATTTTCGCCGTGTGATGACTGTTTATCCATACGGGTGCACAGTACTCTGGCGTGAAGTAGGCTAATCCCATCGTTGCGGTTCTTAATGTTGGGGTGCTTGCTTCCCAGCTAGTGTCAGTCAGTTTTCGTATGAGGCTAACCCTGGATCTGACCTTCATAGCTGTCTTCGTGATATGGCTTTTGAAGCTGAGGGTTCTGTCGAAGGTGACTCCGAGGTATTTGGGGCGTGGGTTGTGATTAGATCACTATTGAAGTGAAGGGGTGGCTATCTTGTAAAATAGACTCGTTCTAAAAAAAAGTATGCTGAGTGTAATATTAAAACCACGCTAGTCTCTTCTGTAAATCGTTTTATTAAGGGCGGAAAGCATAACGCACGACCGACCCAAAGCTCAGACCAACGTACACTGAGTATTACAAATGAAAGTAAACCGTTATTCGGTCTGCATACATTCCTTTATGGCCAACCCCTAGCATGCTTCACCTTGGCAACACTGATACTAAAAATAGCAACACTGATACTAAATACAGCTATCCTACATATTGTTATAAACCGGCATAGTCCGTCCGTATCATTTCTGGGCTCTCGATATTCTCGAGTGCGCTCCTATCCTTCTTACGTAAAGTGTGCCACAGAACACACGTTTGCATGGAAGCCAGTTCCGCCAAAGTCGGTGACATCATTGTCACGTGAGTCCTGGGACGGGTATAAATATGTCGATTTTGGAGACAATCAGACACATTCGCTCGCGCCGTTATGGCAGTCACATCTCATTGATTTCTCGTACCAAGGAGATCGTCTCTCTGGGATCCATATCGGCATCATCTGTTGCGGAGGTTCGTCTCTGGGATCTTTTCGTCCCAACTATCATCGAACTGGCTGACATCTGAAATTCTTATTGTAAACATCATCATCAAAACAAAGCGTGTTTTCCTGTGATCTCGATCTTGAGCTGATCGTCAACTACGGACGATCCCGAGCGTTTCGTATGATCGTGTACCTTTTGATGCAGGCTCGGTGCCTTAACATTGGAGGCAGCGACGGGTTACCATTTTTGGTACTACTGTCGCGTCCCCCTAACATTTTGGTGGCAGCGGTGGGTTACCTTTTTGGTACTACTGTCGCGCCCCCATAACATATATACAAAAAATTTAAATTGCAGTCTGATTAATAACGGCTGTTCGAGCGGCTTTGGATATAATCCAAAAAGCGGTGTCTGCGAGGACGTCAACGAGTGCAAGTTTGCAATCAACGATTGTCATAATACGCAAATGTGCGAAAATACGATCGGAAGTTATAAATGCTTCTGCGAGACCGGATATATGTCGCTCGGAACTGGAAGAAGATGCTTAGGTATATTTTATTATCAATCATTAATGTTGCAAATTTATTTATTGACATATTTTTTAGATATCAACGAGTGCGTACAGAATATCGACGGCTGCTCTCACGAATGCATAAATATACCCGGTAGTTTTTATTGCAACTGTCCTTCCGCCCTTAGATTGTCGCACGATAAGAAGACTTGCGAACAAGGCAGGACTATTTTTTAAAATAATATTATAAATTAATCACACAGTATTAATTATATTCGGTTTTTTCCAGTAATTAACATCAGTCACGATAGGGCATTTATTGTTGTATCCGACGTTGCCGTTGTCAAACATAGTGATAAAAAAACAGATACCGATTCGGATGAAGATGTTGAAAATATTTTGTTGACGAGGATATCGCCGAAGCGAGACAAAAATGAAAGTTTAAATTATAGACCGACGAGACCGCACAAACATCATCTAGATTACGATTACAATTATGATAAGACGCTGAAACTAGACGACGATTACGAAGATTATGCTGAAAATGAATTTAATTTGCGCGAGACAAAACCCGTTTATAATAAACGCATCGTGAACAACATTAACACTACTATTAATTTTGGCGATGCATTTAAGAATTCAACGAAAAGTGTGTATTTATCGGAGGATTGTCCTTTGGGACATTTTAAAAATCGGCACAGATGCGAAGGTATTTATTTTTATTATATTTCAAACATAATAGGTCATCTGGAAATAAATCCATATCATCCGTTTGAGTTCAGTTTGTATATAAACATCGTTGTATGGTATTTTTTTGTTGTTTTTCTCGATAGTTTTAGTTTTTATGACATCAATTTTATTTTATTATTAGGGAAAGAATTTAAAAGCCTAAAACCTTAAAGAGGAACATATTCGTCACTGCATGTTAGTTTTTTTTTGATCGTTGATTAAACACCGCAAAAACCATTAACAAGATTTATGGACTAGTGCTGACTAAATTTTTATATCTCGGATCACTACTTATGAGTATCGGAAATTGTGAGTCAGAAATAAGAAGACGAATAGGAATGGCTAAACATGCGATATCAAAGCTATCGGGATAACCCTAAAGACAAAAAAGCGTTTAGTGCGGAGTCTGCAGAGACGACCGACTTTCTACTACATGTCTAAAAAGGATTCTTCGATACATTGGACATCTCACTAAAAGAACGATAGCCTGGAGAAGCTCGTAGTATTTGGAAACGTACAAGGACACTGGGGCAGAGGCAGGGTTCCTACTCGCTAGGGAGACCAAGTAAATACCGCCGTAGGATCCACCATTGTAGCTGCGATGCGGGATGCAGAATGCAGAAAATTCTGGAGAGCCAAAATCAAGAAGATTTGGAATAAAAATGGTCACGATCCTCAGACATGAGGGCGTCAACTCAAGAAGAAGACTCAATTTTGATTTCGACGATTGAAATCGGGTGATAGAGTTAATATGATGCCTCTAAATCAGGAAAAACCTAAAGGTTTGATGACGCCATGCTGAAACTCTAATATTTCTAAACTATAGAAGAATTATGACAAAAACTTACATCTTCAACGTCGACAACACATTAATATTTTGTAACGCCTTGGCAAAGTAGGTAGGATGGGTATTTGGGTGCTGGATGAACTGACCGAGCATAACAATGGAAGGACATGTGCATATTTTGTTTGCGAGACAAAGATCTTAACCATTTTATAGCGAACTGTCACTGGACTAAACTAAACAGTGGCCTTGTAACCCTGGGGCGGGTCTTTGCCACCTGGAGGACACCTCCGTCTCAGTCATGATGTCATGACTGTAGACAGACGTTCTGGAGATGAGAAATTGATAGTTTACGATAAAATGAGAAGAAAAAACAATGGTTTTCTAAGAAATATATCTCCGTACTATTGCGAAACCCAATTAGCACTGAAGGTTTTTTAGGCATTTGGTAAAATATGTGTAGAGTTATTCAAGACACATTGAATGCTGAAGGAAAAACATCTGATTTATTCAATAGACCATTTTTTTTCTCCTCTTGTAGTACTCTTGCATCTTTAGTAGCAGTTAAGATGTTGGCTCTAACATGAAAGCCAAGCTGACTCGGAGAATGAGCCCAGAGGAACACCGACTTGTAAATAACGACCCCCCCCCCCCGTCGCTTCCAGCACAGCAAGTGCACGAGAGTAGCTAAGTGTTAAAATATAATGCTAGACTTTTTTAAGAAAGGGGAGAAAGTCGATGCAAAGCGAGCAAATGCCCTGTAGCAAATTACAACGCTGACCAGGTCCATGTGTCCGATAGGGCCCTCCACCGGGAGACCCGCAGGAGAAATGCCGCATCCAGTATAGAGTAGGTAATCCTGACAGACGTACCCACACCAGCAATGTGGAGATGCTACAAGGTAAACTCTTAAAGTTTAGCCTTGAAATTGCCGTGGCCAGTCAGGAATTGACTGACCCAGAAGTCTTGGAAGAACCAGCTACATTTAAGCCTAGCTCTGATATCGTCAAAGAAAAGATAGGTAGTCCGCCCTTTGAGAGAGGAATCCTACATCTCCTTCCACTGGTCAAGAGGCGATTCGCGGACGCGTGATTTTAGATTTGCCAAAGATTCGCCTTCGATTGGCAAATTGTAGTGAAGCGCCCGGCGACAACAGGACTGTTTTCAAACAAAACTAGCCCGGCCCTCAAGTGGATTTCAAGTTCGAAGCGGAAGGACGCCAGCAATAATTAAGTGTGTTGAAGAAGTCACGATAAAGGCGCTTGATTGAGATTAAGAGTGCGGGCACTGCTTGATAAAAAAGATTCTACTATTATGTGACAGCGAACGGTCGCCCAGCATCCAGCTCGTACCCTATATCCACAAAGATGGGATTATAGGCAAATGTTGCGATTTATACCATCCTCACATCTACGCGTGTAATAACAAGTGGCCGTGTTCATCCAGCAATACATCCTCAAGAGTCCTCCAGTCATGAAAGCTCTGGTTACCGGAGAATTTCTGAGGCACCTGTCCTCACATTTGGGCGGAAGAGAAATCGTACGATCTGTTTAAAATATGAGATGTTAGTGAAATTTATGCCCAAAGAAATTACGAAGTCAAGCCCTTCATATAATATTCAGATAGGGACCAGCGCTATAGAAGTTATGCACCCAAAACAAAATTTGGGGTTAGAGTTCTTTAATTGTATTTTGCGATTTGGAAACAAAGTAATCTTCACCCATTTTAAATGACCTTGCACGTGTTTAGTTGTATAACAACAGCTTGTGCCTATAGGCGCAAGGGGGTATTGACCTAGCACATTTATTTCAGTTTTTTAATTCGCAGCAGATGTGCCAGGGTAGTTTGAAAGAGAGGGAGAGAGAAAGGGACAGTTATTTCAGTTGGGTATTTTAAAATGCATATGATGAATAAATAATAAAAAGGTAGATATAAATTATGAAACCTTTTCGGAAATATGTTTTATTTAGAATACATATTAATAATTGAAGTAAGAAAAAAAATGATGAACATTTTAAATTGGGTAATTAGAACATTACTGTCAGATTCATCTAAATTATCAACAGAACCAAACCTAAGAAAAAGCGAGATGAAGGGGCAAACAGCTACTGACAATTATTTTCTAAGTGCACGTACATATTTAAAATGCACATTAATTTTTACGAAAATTCTAATTTAACCTTGAAAATATTTCGTTTTGTATTATGAGCGCTATAGGAGGAACCGCTATACACAAAACTGCTGCAAACGCTTTAGAAAAAAACGCTATAGAAGTGAACGCTATAGGAAGGTTGACTGTACATGCAACTGGAAGCGTGCAAGTGTTTGGGATTAGGGCCTACAGAAAAACCACTATACTGTATTGAAAAAACCTATCGAGTAAGACATTTTGAAACCTTGGGGCCTTCTTCTGGGCCCTTGGTATCCGGGGGGCCCCCGTGACTACTTCGTCCACTTACCGTTCAAACCGCCACTGTGCATCTCCCATATTTCCAAAAGATTATTACCTAATTAGATCATTAGAACATTAACTGAATAAAAATAAAAATGTAGATGAAGTAAAAAATCGTTTTGGTTCATATTTTGCGTCGAAAATTTCTAGTTTTCTAGAGGTAATTAATTATATTTTAGAATAATGTTTATAAGTAAATTTAAAAAAATCATGCAAAAAAATGGATCTTTCCGGATAACCAAATATAATCAATAATTGAATAATATTTAATATATATATTTTTAGATATCGATGAATGCAAAACGAATAAGAACACGTGTAACCACACAAAAAATATTTGTATAAATACGCAGGGATCCTATATGTGTATACCGACTCCGTGTCCGAATTCATATCAAAAATCTCCGAACAAGTTTGTAATATTAAGTTATATTTTATTATTCGTCGATTTTAATTCAATTGTATGTTTATGCAGTTTGTGCATTCAAAAATGCAACGAAACGCGGGTGTCTTGTTCGCAAAATGCAATCGTACAACAAAGCCTGAGATACGTATCGTTATCGATAGCGAAGAGTGCAGCTTCGCATGCCGGGACTGTCTTTGATCTCGATTACGGAGGAACTTTGAATAAAACTAAATACTCGCTGGAATCGCAGCTGAACGGTGCGAACCGTTTTTATATAGTCACTTTACAACCTAAATTATTAATATTGTCTATTTTATTTTAGGTGATATATATGAAATCCGAACCCTAGAGCTAAAGGGCATATTGTTGATTAAAAGATTGCCTCTGTTAAATCGTTTACATAGGTTCGTAATATAAACATTACAAATGAATCGACGTAATATATTGATTTTGATTATTTTTCAGGGTTATGATTGAAAGTTATACTTATGACGACGGTGAAACGATGCTATTATATTATAATAAGTTCATAATATATATTTATGTTTTAGAATAAGTTTACGATAATATGAACAAGGGAAAATAACTACATATTATGTACACAAATAATAAATCATAATCATTATTTGAAGTATTATTTATTATGCCACATCACGTACAGTGTTCACTACTTATTTTATTTCACTACGTTAACGCTAATTGTGCAAACGATTTAAAACTGTGCATAATAATCATGTAGTCTATACGATTAATGATCTAATCTACTTTAAAACGAAATCTAGATATATATATTATCGTCATTTTATTTAATTATTTTCCCTTCTTTGCTAGTTTGATCGGAGGCAACAGTTTTTCGCAAACGACTGAGCTTCTAATCGGACCGTTTTTCAGATCCAACGTTCTATACTGTCTTCCGATACCGCCGTTCCTGTAAAATTACACATTGGATATCGCCGTCAATACGATTTATAATAACGATTGTTACTCACTGAAAACGATCCGCGTACGATTCTTTGCACTTTCCCGGATTCGTGTGATACAGCTGATTTTGCAAATGATTCTTCTGGTCGATGATCCTCTGATAATTCTGTAACGAAATATCATTTTAGCTATGGTTAAATATATGTAGATGAATTAATACGACGCCGTGTAATAATAATACCTTTGATTCGTTGTCCAAACTCCATTCCTTACTGATTAGAGCGCTTCGGATATCCGTTTTCATCCTCTCCAGCCGTTTTGCCGTTTTTATAAGTTCGATCTGATGAAATATGTATATAAATCAAAATTGAGTGTGAATTTGGATTTAAGATAAATAATACTGACCTCGCTCAATAAATCCAAATTAATATTCAAATTATCGTGTTTCATTTTACAATCTGAAAATAATCAATTGTATTTTACGCTTCAACTGATATCGATGTAATATTGTTTATTATATATACAGGTAACCGTAAATCGCGACCCCAATGAGTGCGGATTCGTTGAAACGCGATCTCTTTTCAATATGTAAAGAATTCCATAAACCAAAAGTTTTTTGACGATATATTTGAAAAACATAGAGGACATAAATCTAACGCCCAATCTTGGTAATCGTTTTAGTCGTCTCTGCATGGAGAAGAAAGTTTTAAAGGAAACGAAAAGGATCAAACCTAGATATCGCTAAAATGATTGGCAAATCGACGTAGAATCAGCTAAAAAATTTGGTACTTTCCTGTTATACGCACACTTATTAAAAAAATGAAAATTGACGCCTTCGAAATATGATGCTGGCGACGTCTGCTAAGAATACCATGGACCGCTAAACGCACAAACGTGTCCG
>JAGXCT010031889.1:0-60065 GCA_022495035.1 Philopotamus ludificatus
ATCAGTTAAAGGTTCTCCGTGTGATTTTAATTAGGTCTTAATATCATTTACATCGCCCTTCGATGCCTCCGAAATGGCATTAAGCCCATTGTCTTACTTTATTTTAGAATTTCTTGTAATAACCTCTTCATAACACCCTTCATACTCGACTCGATGCTTTCATTATAAGCTTTATCGATTGTCTTCTTTAGTCGGCACCCTCATCTCACATCGCAGCTACTACTTCACTTGCACCTTCCCCTGCATCCTTTTACGTTTACTAGCACGATGAGCTTCTCCAGGCTTTCGTTTCTTCTAGTGAGATGCCCGAAATATCACAGAATCCTTTTGAGACATGTGGTTTAAGTCGGCCGTCTTTTTCGTTCCCAGGATCTTTTAGGACAGACTCGTTTGTGCGTTTGGTATTCACAGCAGACGTCGCTATCACCACATTTCAAAGGCGTCAATTTTCTTCCTCATGTTCTCCTTTATGGTCCAAGTTTCTACGCCATAAATATTGATTGAGAATACCAGACTCTGCACTAAACGTTTTTTTTTGTCTTTTTGAATATCCCCCTGTTTTTCTAAATTGTCGATAGCTTTGAGCTTATCTCTATCTCACGATCCGAGATATATAAATTCTTCTACTCTCTTTAAATCCGGAAGATTGAGAGATCTGGATAGCTAACTAACCAACCAAACCCGAAAGACATCTCTGTCACCTCCAGCAGTTTCTTGTATATGTGACGTATTCTTTTTCTTAAATAACCAGCTTTGAATGTGGCTATTGGACCTTAATTTATAGGATGTAAGATGGATGTCTTATTCAGAGGTAAGAATACAACATCAACAGAGTCTCAAGTTCCAGAAGATGACCCTGAGTAATGTCCAACACCAAGAGAGCTCAAAGTCCGACTTCAATATTCTCGCAATATTTTTATTGTTGGGAAGAAGTGGTCCATTAAAACATTTTGTATGCAAGTCTTGCAGTTTCTTCGTCAAAAAACTGGCAAATCATTTTAGAATAATAATCATGTCACGAGGAGTTTCTGCGGATGCATTTCCGCCGAGAAGAAGAGTTAAACAATCCTTTACTCCTTTAAATTCAGAAGCAGTCTTCTTCTCTATGGAAATATATCCAAATTTCACGAAACTCTTGGATATTTTTCAGCTGAGTCTGCACCAGCAGTGTGCTGATCATTCTAGGGGTATGCAAGTTTGTACGTTTTCTTAACCGATTTTCTTCCTTTAAAACATTCTTCTTCACGTAGAGACTTAAAACGATCACCAGGATTGATTTGGTGTTAGATTTATCTCCTCTATTAAATTTTTTAATATGTTTTTCAAATCTATCTTCAAAAAACTTTTGGTTTACAAAATTCTTTACAAATTAAAACTCACCGGGGTTGCGATGAACGGGGGTTATCTGTATCTGTACACGATCGCATCATTTTTAAACTAAACTTATTATATAAATAGATTTAATACGATAACGAAACCGTTTGATGGAAAATTGACGAGAACAAAAGCTCTATTCATGGTGACGATGGTCTGGATTTACACGATACCATGGGCCGTGTTGCCGCTGTTAGAAATATGGGGAAGATTCGTTCCCGGTGACGTATTACTCCCTTGAAACTATTCTATCTAAGTATATATTTAATTGATATCGTTAAAAAATTACAGAAGGGTTTTTGACGCAGTGCACTTTCGATTATTTAACGGACACATTCGACAATCACATGTTTGTCTCGGTTATATTCACATGCAGCTACGTCATACCGATGTCCATGATCATATATTATTACAGTCAAATCGTCAGTCACGTGATTAATCACGAGAAGGCGTTGAAGGAGCAAGCCAAGAAGATGAACGTAGAATCGTTGCGAAGCAACCAGAATCAGTCGAATCAATCGGCGGAGATTCGTATTGCGAAAGCTGCGATTACAATATGTTTCTTATTCGTCGCATCTTGGACGCCGTATGCAATTTTAGCGTTGATAGGAGCGTTCGGAGATCACAATCTATTGACACCTGGGGTATGAAGATAATGTCGTTATCTGTTGTTTATTTATTTGAAAAATATGTTGTTTTAAAGGTTACGATGATACCGGCATGCGCGTGTAAGCTAGTGGCGTGTATAGATCCATACGTATATGCGATTAGTCATCCGAGATACAGGTAAATAATACATATTTATATTAGATGGACCCAAATGTGTAATGTCGCATTTTCGAAGAGCATAGTTTCATATTAGTTTTCTTCAGTTCTTTGACTAAGAAAGACGTGTTTGAATATTTTGCGTGTCGTGAGAGGTATCCGATCTTCTGCCACATTGTGCAAACCATGACAAAAGCATTCGGTATGTCAATATGATCCCGGAAGCTAACAACATCTTTTGTGTCTTAACATTACGCAGTTAAGAATAAAGAATGGAATGTCATTGTGTATAAGACCAAATGGAAGCGCGTCTAGTTTTATGGCTAAGCTTATTTCTAAGGAACTCAAAATCTCAAAGAATCAATAGACCACAAGGATACAATAAAACAATGAATATTGGGAGTTGACACAATGAATATTGTGTCTTTTCGGAATAAAGAAGAGCCATAAACCGTAACTGCAACAGAAGAATTCAATGGTTGTTTTGGAAGAACCAGTTGTAAAACCACAGCAGCGCAGGGGGGGGGCGCAATTTAAACTACTAGGACGAATATTCATGAGATTTATGAACGAGGGAACATTCTAGAATGATTTATGTAACAATATCGAAGAACTGTTCCTTTGACGCCAGAAGATGGCAAAGGATTGGACACTACTCATACGAATCGGAAGCCGACCACGCCATGAGATCGAGCGTGGGTACTTTTGTACCCAGGATGAAGCTGTGTCAGATCGGTCCGAAACAGTTCTATCCCTTGCCATCCACCCATGGCTTGGCCCTATTTTGAAATGGCTTTGAGTGCGATATCGAGCGGGTGTAGTTGATCAACAGTTAATTACCTTTGCAGAAGTATTTTTTAGAAGAGTTCCAGTCTTACTCTCATACCGAGATCATCTCTTCGTAAGTAAAGGAAACTTTGCTTCGAATCCAGTACCAAAGAAATCTTTGGGAACCTCTACTTCGAATCCAGTACCAAAGGAATCTTTGGAAACCTTCCACCGTACCAAGACTATTTTCTTCATCGGAATAGAGATAAACCTATCAAACTGACGACACCAGTATCTCTTCAATAAACATCATTGTCAAAACAAAGTGTGTTTCACTTTAATACTGATCTTCGAAACGATCGTCATCTTCCCGACGGTCATAATTTGGCGCCAGCGGTCGTGTACCTTGTTGATACTCGAGCCCGTGTGCCTTAACAAAATGGTGGCAGCGGTTGGATGCCATTTTTTGGTACTACTGTCGCGCCCCCTTACACAACAAAAAATATTTGCGATGTTTATGGAGACACATTAAACGTCAGGAAATGTCAAATATGATTAAAAAGATTTAAATCAGACAATATTGATTTGAAAAATGAGCCTAAAAGTGAACGTACCCGTGAAATGGATGAAAGAAAAGGTTGGAAAAAATTCCGACTCTCAGTATCGAAGTTTTGAAACATAAGAAAAAGAAAGCAATGGTTAGAATGAGGAAAAACGGCAAGTTCGACCCCGAGAGATGGATTACATCCGCAAAAGTTTTACTTTGTGTATGGTGGGACGCAAAAGGGATTGTTCGTTATGAAATATTGAAACAAGGCCAAACGGTGACATCGCAAGTGTCCTGTTGTGACCAATCAGAACGTTTACGTCTTAAGTTGAATGAAATAAGGCCGGCTTTAGTGAATAGAAACGAAAACATTATCTTCTTGCATGACAACGCGCTACCACATGTAGCCGATTCGACTCGATAACAAAATGGATGCATTAGGTTTGACAGCTTTATTGCATCCAGCGTATTCTCCTGACCTGGCTCCATCCAGTTATCATATATTTCGCTCATTGGAGCATTATTTACGAGATTTTTTTTTTAAATCAGAAGAAATAATATCGGCTCTTTCTTATTCGATTCTAAACCTGCAGTTTTATAAGAAAGGCATTTTCGATATACCTTATAGATGGCAAAAAGTTATAGAAAATAATGCTAATTATTTTGTATAATTTAAGTTTAATAATTAATTTGAAATATGAGTTTCAGTTTCATTAAAAAAATACGACTTTACATTTGGGTCCTTCTAATATTATTAAATAATTGCATTGGATACGTAATATTTTCTTATTTATTTAGAGCTGAGCTGCAGAAGAAGTTACCGTGGTTAGCGATAAAAGAACCGAGCATTACGGAAACGGCTTCGGCGGTAACCGAGAGTTCGCAAGCTACAGATGCACCGGTAACGGGTTAACAATGATGTAAATATTGACAAATGGCTATGAATAATTAAAATGATTTAATGACGGATATACAATTCGATGACTGGGAATGAATAATAAATGCGATTAATCATTAACTAATGTTATATATTATTTTTTATATTTGAATAGTTAGTTGATGCATATAATAAAAGAAATTATGTACATATGTATGAATACCGTGGTTATTTATTTAAATGTATTGCTAATAAAGCGACTGGTTAATATATTGACCAATTTCAGCCTTTGCCCTATAAAGGGTTAACCAGAAAAAACATGCCTTTACTTACATAAATGACCTCCATCCTGATTTTTTCCCAAGAATGAGCGGGAATCATCGAATAAACATTGCGCAAAAAGTGTTGCCAGTGCTTAAAAAACTTCCTCAAAATAAAAATTTTCGAGGACACCGAAAATCAAACTAAATATAAAAGTTGTAATAAAATCAACATTAGAACGAATATAGATTCATGTCAAATCTCGTGCCGATGGGATCTATTGAGAGGTCAGTCTGCGTCAAGACATCACTGATTGCATGTGTCACTTACGCGTCATATTGATTAGTAAAAAATCCAAAATATCGACCAAATTATGAAATATATCATTAATTACTAATTAATTATTATTCTAAAAAATCAATTTCTTGACTATCTGAAATGCATGAGGGTCTATTTACCATTAATAAATAGTAAATAGACCCCCTTCGGACGATGCGGTTGTTTTCGAGACGCTGTGACGGATGGGTTAAACAATTTTAAATAAAGGATTAACTAAATGATAATAATTTGTATGGCGTTCTTGAAAATCATCTTTATTTTCAAACTGGTGGAAAATAGACCCCAAGCATTTCAAGCCAAGATGAAATTTTCATCAATACTTTAAAAATGGATTATTCTAAGAATAATAATAGTTATTCACGATATGCCTCATAATTAGGTCGATACTTTGGATTTTATGACTAATCAATATGACGCGTGAATGACACTCACACTAGATATTATGTCCCACCGGAGACTGAGGACACGCCGCCGACTGCTGCGACCCCCGAACTCTCGCGGCACGTGTCAACTAGTGCGTTTCACTCGCGCTTGGCACATCGTACCGGATGCGAGCGAGTTTGTGACATGTATGATTTATAATATAAGATTTATTAGAGAAAAAATAAAAAAAACTTGGGGTCCCAAATAGACCCCATCGGCACGACTAGGTTAAAAATAAATACGGGAAATATTCTTACGATACAACGGAGTTCGCTATATATACATATATGTATCATAATAAATTAAACGTATTTTAAAAGGTCGATCGCTATTTGTCACTCGTGACTCGTTATAAGCAGATAACGCCTTAGAGAAGAGAACAAACGAATACCGAGACAAACCCCTCCTACTTGCCTGGACACAGTCGAGAGGATAAAATCCGATACCAACAGGGTAGAAGATGTACGTCCAATGCCAGCAATGGCTGCAGAAGCGACGGCTCTGGGTCCCGCGGACATCTAAAGGGGAGCCCTCACGTCACGCGCGAGACTCAGGTTCTTTTGGCCTCGACTACCATGCGAGAGTTTGGTAAGGCCCATGCCCTCAGCGAGGGAGAGCCTTGTGGTTGGCAAATGATGATGATGATGATATCGAATAAATTAAACGCATTTTAAAAATAATATACTATTTAATAAAATAAAATTACACGTTACAAATTCATTACATACATCATTAAAATGCGAACATTAAATTACAAAAAATATGTATATATGTAATCAATTCGAATATAAACAATTATATACAAAAAATTACATTCCGTGTACATTTATAACAGATTTACAAATATATATATAAAAAAAATAGGCGAGCAATAATTGTAAATGGTAACGAGTACGTAAAATATAAATCGAACAGACACACCAGACAAAAACTCATGTACGTTAGTAAGCGCTACGCTCGTAACATGAATAATTAATACTTATAGAGAGTAAAACAATGTAAAAGTTATCAAAAATTCTAAATACGATTCATAAGATCAATCTTTGTTCATTATTCATTTAATTTAAAACTGTCGTCAATACTGGTGGTGATTTTAATATATATAAAAAAAAATATGGTCACGTATAAAATTAAGAGAGCTATTGTACCACAATATACCGATAAAATAAAAATATATAATATAATAAAAAAAACACCAAAATACCAGACTCAGACCATAAATATTAAATAATTAAGTAAAGAGAGATATTGTCACATCGTTTTGTGCATTTTTAATATATAATGAATATTGCAAGATTTATCGAGAATTAACGGGTATTTTATTCGGAAAAATGTTAAACACAGGTTATATTTAATTTTGGAATTATTGCCGATCACGGGTTTAAATTGGAATAAGAATTTTTATATCATTTACTGAAATAAATAATACCGCACAGCAAAACTCCTTCATTCAGATATATTTTTTTAATTATCGTATAACAGTCGAGATAAGCAACAGTTTTGTAAGTAAACACAAGAATTATGAGCAGCCACTAGTTAAGGGGCTGATGAAGATCATACCGAGATGATTCTAACACTAAGCGTAGATCGACGCCATGACTTTGATTTTTTTTCATCAAATATAGATTAGATAATAGCTCGTACTTGAACAAACGCTAAGTAAACGTTAAAAAGTTAAGTAAATGTGAAGAGAAAATTTGCACAATAAGATAAATAAACAGATTTATTTCATTATATTTATCATAAAATATATGCTCGGTTCTTTAACACTATGGTGGCCGCTGATGCATATGTTGCATCATCGCGGGTTCGATCATTGATGGGCGGCAATGCAGCATACGCATCATGTTTTCGTTAACAATTTTTATCCGATAACATATTCATATCGTTTATTCACAATTCTTTTTTTTTTTTAACGCTTTAGTCGAGCACAAAATTGCAAAATTCAAATAGGTAATTTATCAATTATAAAGGTAAATCGGCGGTGCAAGTTTTCGGTAATTTGAGCGGCCTCCGTAGTGCTAAAAGTCCTTCTCTGAAAGATAATAAGAATAATATCCAACTGAAAAAATACATAAATATCATAATTATTACTGAAAATAAGTCAAAATGTAACGAGAATAGAATTTTGTCGTGTGCGGTTTTATTTTTATCATGAAAAATGATTATGCCATTTTAAATCATACGTATTAAAAATATTTGAGCCGTGATAAAAAGCAAAATTTAAATACGTAAAGTAATAAAAACTAAATATAAATATATATATACAATATTTGATCGTTTCGGGTAAATATATTAATAATTCCGTAAATAATAAAACGGGATGCCAATTTGCTATTTCACATAAAATATACAAGTAAAAAATTTAATTTAAATATCACATTTCATTTAAACAATATAATATTCGAAAAGATAACTTTTCCTCCTAAATAACGGAGTACTGAATATTTATATTATTATAAAACAATTGTATAAAATTATCTATTGAAAAATTTATTTATTACACATGTATAAATAATTTAACAAAAATCAACAATAAAATATATAAGTACATATTAAACACAATTAATAATCCGTCCGTTGCCGGAGTGTTTATCAATGATTTTATTGTCTGTAGAACTTCGAATTAGTTTAAAGATAAAATTAAAAATCCGAGTTATTTAGTTGCTTGTTAATGAAATTCAACAAGATTTCAGAAGCGTTAAATTATTTATTGTACATAAAAGAGAGCTTATTGACGTTATTATTTTATAATATGTGTAAAAATATCGAAAAATTAAAACATATACAAAACAAACAAATTAAATGGAATAGTATTATACAGGAATATAATTTTTATGGAAGAAAAGTCATAGATTATTTTTAAAAAATAAGACTAAATTTAATCCAAAATTAAATTTTGAAAAGTTACATTGCAAAATGAGATATTTTTTAAATCAGAATATTTCGTATCGAGACGTAAAGCAAATATGAGCTTTCTATTCATAATAAAAAAACATATCGGTTGATGTTAGACACGTTTACAAAACAGAGAGAGATTAATATTATCATAACCCTAATTCAAAGCCCAATATATCTTCAAGGTCGTAATTAAACAGCTTGAAATCATCTATGTAAACCTCATACAGTCGCCTCAGTAAATCTAATGGTAAAGAAGTGTAATACTTTCTTAATTTTTCACCGGTGCCTGAAGTTCTGATGTCTCGCGGGAACGGTATATACGTTGCGTTAATTGAATTCAATGCTAACATTGAATCGTCAAGCAGCGTTTCATATTTACCTAAAAATTAAAGATGATTATGTAATATTTGCGATGTTCAGGTTGTTTAAAAATTAGGAAAAAAAAACTCTTTTAATTAGATTGGGAACAAAATAAATCACTCGATAACAATAAAAATAGAAATAAAATTAATATAACATGCGTTAGTGTCACAAGAAATAAAAAAATGTGTATGAAATCAATAAAATTGTTTACATTTTTTGCAATGGTTATAAACAAATACCTAGGATTATTTTGTTGATATAACTAATCATGATTGACAGTGTGTACGAGGTTTGATAAAAAAAAAATATATGTATGTCGAGCAGTGGAGTACGGTGGACTTGATGTTGGGTGTGCTGAATGTGGAAAAAAAATATAAACAAAAAATACAGTAATTTTATTATTATTTATGCAATAATTCTATTCTTCGTTTTGGCGACATAAATTTTTCAAGTAATATCAATGGAGAAAAAAATATTCATAAAACTAAAACAGAAAGGCACACTTTACGATAGTTCCAAAGAAAAATTTATGTCACATAAACGAAGAATAGAATTAATGTATAAATAATAATAAAATTCATTAAAAAAAAAAACTGTATTTTTTTTATCCACATTCAGCACACCCAACATCAACACCACCGTACGCCCCTGATGTCCAGGTCAATTTTTAGAGATTTTTGTTTCACTTAAGTCATTAAAACAATTTATTGAGAAGTTCTGAAAGTCAACAGATATCAATTCTGATTTCCATAGTTTAAATCGAGTATAGGAGTCCTGAGGACCTTGCTAGAAGTGGACAAAGATCAGATTTTGACAAATTAATCCAGAAATTCTCATATTCCTTGTCTAAAATGCAATTTTATTTAAATTGGATCAGAAAAGTGAATAGGATTTGGATGCTACAAAACCCGCTCAGCCCAGAAACCCGGATTAATGATACGCAAGCTTCTAAAGGGATATACCCACTATTTAACGTTGAATTATTGGAACGAAACTATTTTACTCAACCAAAAAGGAGTAATACTTAAACTAGATTACATATGCTCCCATAGCAAGAATGACCTGTCAAAAATCTAAGAAATAAACTGGGAAGTTTTATTACACCCGTCATGTTCCCTGAGACCTTGCTCCAATCGACTACCATTTTTTTAGATCTATGGAACACTCCTTTATAAAAATAATCTATGTAAACAATATTGAGAGTAGCTTTAATCAATATTTTAATTCAAAACCACAAAATTAAATATAAAAGGGTTTTTTTTAGGTTTTCAGTCCAGTTACAGTTCGAAGCCCTGATTTATTTACCTTCTCGTCAGATACATTATATACTGTTTGTGTCAGCGCTATTTCCAATCATGGAAACACTTCTTAGATGCAAATTTCAATATGACGCTCTTTCAGTAATTCTGTCGTTATCCTTAAAGTTAGCAAAACATTGTCCGCTCAATTATTTTCATCATCATCCCATGGAGTTGTGTATTCATTTCATCATCGACATGGAGTCGAGTGTTGTCGCATACCGGTATCAGATGTGGTGGCGATGGCGGTTGGGCACAATCAGAGTTTCGTAGATTCTACGGAGCTATGAGGAGCCTGTCCGCTATCCAGGCCAATTCAGTGACGTGTGTGCTACCGGAGGTGCCCGTAGCACCCGATCACACCGTAAATTAAATACGAATTAGCCCTAACCTCTTCTGATTATTATTGTTACAATCCGTGCGTGATAGCTTGGCTCCCGGGCTTTGGTTGGCGACATGACCCGTATTCGAAGAGCTAAGATAACCTGAAGAACATCCGTCACGGTCATGAGATCATAGTTGAGACGGAGGTGTCCTCCGGGTGGCAAAGACCCGCCTCAGGGTTATAAGGCCACGTAAATAAATAATAATAAAAATAAATCATCATAGTCCTATTGTATAGCCCTGATCTTATCCAACACCCTTTCTTCATTTTATCCGGTCTGCCGCCACGTCTCACCATCTTCCGGTAAGTTTCAATGATGTACACAGTCTAACCCCTTAGCGTCGGTCTTCTTTTCCTCCGAGGACAAGAAGGCTTGTTAACCATAAGCCTTTTCGGCGGCTGACTGTCCCGCATCCTTAACACGTGATCGACCTACTGGAGTCTGGCCACTCTGACGACAGCTGTGACCCGTATATCCTTGTATAGTCAGTACAGCTTCTCATTGCTTCGGATACGCCATTTTCCATTGTCGAATATGGCTCCAAATATTTGTCTCAGAATCCTTCATATCCAGTTGTCACTTATCTTGCTTTGTTAAAGCCCAACATTCAGATTCGTATGTTAAGACGGGTCTGATGAGGCTCATGTAGAGCTTGATTCTGGTTTTATTATTTTTTGTAATAAGTGAGCCGAGATATGTGTATTTCTGGACGCCTCGAAGCTGTACTCTTCGACTCTCAGAGGTTTAAGGATTTGTCTTTTAAGGATGTGATTTGTCTTGGTCTTGTTGATCTTGAGTCCCATGCCTATTGCCGCTATCATTAGTCGCTGGCATGCATACTTGAGAGCCGACCGAGATCTAGCCACATTGTCGAAGTTTACACCTATTAATTAAGATCATTTATTTTATCTTCGGAATAGGATAAAGTCGCAAGAAACCATATCTGATGAATACGGAGACTGAGACATCATATCAGTATTGATTTTGGCAAAAATTCTTTCGACAGTTTGCATTTAACACAAATAAAAAATCACAAAAGTCAAGTTAGCCACACAATTGGAATTATACAGCCTGCGAGATTAGAAAAAATCTATACACTTTTTGATCAAACCTCATATTTATGTACTCCAACATATACTACGATTAGATATTAATTGTTTATTCAAAAAAACAAACAAAGAAATTTCAATTCCGCTGATAAATATGGATGGATAGTGTCGCAATAATTTTTTATACGTTTATATCACTTATCCATTCATTCATCCACTCGTAAACATGTTAGCTGCATTACTAGCAAAACAAATATTTTAAATGTAACCTTGTGGAAATATTATTATAAGCCGAGGAATTTCCAAATACGGCTTAAAATAATAAATACACGCTCGAAATATGTTACTGCAACGGCAAGTCGAATATGAACATAATATCTGGCTCTATTATAATACATAAAAATATAATTATATACTATACAATTAATTATATTATAAAAAAAATAATTACCTATTATTGAATATTTAATCATACACGGCGAGCAGAGTTTTGTTATTGGCTCCCAATGTTCGTTTAATGCATACTGAGAATCGTTGTAATTGGTAATCGGCAGCGTTAAAAATTCAATAAACTCTTCGAATGTGACGTCGTTTCCCTTTTCTAACGAGGAATTTGATGCGTTTGGCCTCAACATTTTTATTATCACGCGTCCGACCCTTCGCTGAAAAACAAATCAGAATTTATCCTCAATACTAAAACGTTTGATGTCATTAAGAGATTATAACGGCTTATCTGGATTATTTACACAATATATTAGCTCTAATTACGCCATTAATCAATTATCGTTGAAAGAAAAACACGATTCAATTGAATCGTACATGATTAACATTTTGACATTTATTATTTTTTAACCAGTTACTATGTACATGTTTTTTGTATTGATTGACGCACAGAATTATAAAAAACGGTATATACATATAATATTATTAAAAACAATATACTCGGCACTTATATAAATGGCAACGTGGAAAGAAATGTCATTTTTTTTGTTGCGTTACTTTGAAACCTCTCTGTCAATAGCTGCGGTTGAGTTAACACGTCACGGTTGATATCGTTTTGAATCTCCGTTAATAATCTTTCTGATTTTACATTATGTTTTATTGCTCATAACAAAAAATTGCAACGGCCAGGGATTATAGACAGATTTGAGTAATTTAATGCTGTTTATTAGATAAAGGATTGAAATCAAATGAAGATACTCAGACTATATGCGATATTTTTGGAGACATCTTGAATCCTCGACAGTGCTATAGATGGTTTCAGAAGTTCAAAAGTGATGAAATTGAGTGAAAGGACAAACAAAAATAAGAGAAACCTTTTCACCGATTCGTCATGACGGCTCGAAACCAACCGCGTCGTCCGAAAGGGGTCTATTTTACCTGGTAAATATTAGTTGTCCAATACGTGTGGACAGTGGAGTACAAAGGGTTAAGGATGGATTATTCTAAGAATAAAAATAGTTATTCATGACATAATTTGGTTGATATTATGGATTTATACGCACTCGGCGATGTCCCTCCGCAGACTAAGGACACGCCGCTAAATTCTCGTGATTCGTGTCAATTAGTACGTTTCACTTGGCACATCCTACCGGATGCAAGCGAGAAATTACTAAAATCAATGTATTGTGTCTAATTAGTAAGATCATATTTTAAGTAGTACTTAAAATACGATCAGTTTTAGGAAACAATCAAAGATGAATTCTCCGGTATGATAATGGAAGATCTCACTCAGCAAGAATTCCCCAGAAAAACCGTCTATTCTGTGGAGGAAGATCATAGAGTTTTTGTTTAAATAAACTTTTTACGCAATAAAAAAAAGCCATTTCTTTCCGCTTTACGTAATAATATATAACAGTAATAGAAAAAATAATAAATAAAAACATATCATGTAAGATATGATCTCTCTGCCGCGGTTTATCACAAACCAAACACGTAAAATCGAATGTTATGAAATAAAATGTAAAAAACAAGGACAGATTATTTGCAATGAAGAGAAAAAAAATCGAGGTACTGTCGTTTATTGCTAAAAATACAAAGGATCGTCCATCAGTACGTAATATATTGCTCAAACACGTAACACTAGAAAAGATTGAGAACGCTCTAATGATCTGGTTAGAGACTTAAAGACAAAACATACAGTTGAACGGAGGAAACAAAAAAAATTAGAATAACGATCATTCCATGTTATTTTTCACTAGTAAACAAAGGATGGTTAGAAAATTTTAAGAAGCTATTCTCAGTTCATATTATAAAAACTTGACATGACAGAATCTTCAAGAATTTTTACCTTAGAACTAATAGAAATTATATAAAATGAAGGGCTTCTCACTTGATCAGATATTTATTTGTTGCCAAAGAAATGGGATTGTGTTAGAATAAAACGCTATATCGAACCCAAAGCAGAATTTAATACACATACAGTTAACCCCCCACTAACACTAAAATTGGGACCGTGTAAGTTGGGATAGTGTTATTGGGGGTGAAGCCTGGCACGTGTCGAATACACAGACGCTAGCCAACGGTTGACTGTATGCACCGCACAGACGGCTGCCATCTGTGGGTGTGCAGCGGAACCCGTGTCAAATGAATAGTCGGCCTTGTATGTATTCGTCGCTTCTAACAGCGTGAATGCAAAGTTGGCGGTGAAATATTTTAACTCAGCGTGTAATTCGGGATAGTGTAATTGGGGGGTCCACTGTATTTTTTTTATACTTTCCGTATCGTTACAAAAATAAAGAATCGGAATGTACCGGTACGCAATTCATGTGTCGTCAAATAAATAAACAAATAATTGTATATCCATCCATCATCAAATAAGCTAATAGAAAAGTATGTCAATTTTTTAATATTGAAGTGTATTTCATTTAGATAATATTTATATTAACAACGATTATAAATGTGATAAGAAACGGCATGTCAATCACGTTTGACATATTCATACAGTCATACAAGTAATTAGGTTAATTTTGATAAGAATAAAAAGCGATTTTAATAAATAATCGATATATTAAATAATTTCCGTTATATAAATAATTAGGCTTTACCTGAAAATAACGAGCGCTGGGAGAGTCGTCCTCTAGTTTGTTCCTATACGCAGATAGAAGTCGCTCGAACGGATGTCTGACAAAAATTAATTTGGTATAATTTTCGATTACATCCTCTCGTTCCGCCAAAGTGGCATCGGCCAAACTAGGGAACATGCCCGGCGAGTGAGCCAGAGTGGCGGGTATGGACAGGACGTCCGTGTCGTTCCACTTCTCGGTGAGGATCATCAGTATGCGCTTCCAGTTGGTGCAGGCCACCTTGGCACGTAGCAGTAGAGCAGGCGATGGCCGCGGTCGAGCAGGAGGTGGTCCAGCGTGTACCATTAATAGAAGATGAATATGAAAAGACACTTAACATTTATCGTCGTATTCCACGTTGGCCGCCTGCGCCAGCTCGGGCGCCGCCGCCGCGCCGCTCAGCGCCGCCAGCACCAACACTATCAGCATACCGAGCCTGACAGCTCATCTGACACATTCGGTCCCAACAACCAATTCGGCGATTAACTCAAATCGCTCAAATTTTTTATCTATCCCCCGATAACACGCAACAAATAATCACAAATATAAACATTTAATGGAATCCTTATAAATAAATTAAATAAAAATGATCGAACAACAGTAAATTTTTAAGCATTTTTTGGAAAAATATGAAATCTAAAAGGGAATTAATTAAATATGTATATAAAAATATTCCTAATCATGATCAAAAGTATGTGAATATATTAGGCTTTGCTCAGTTTACTCTACATTTATTAATTTCGTCTGAGTTTTTCATAACATACATAGTAATAAATTATATTTTTCGTTGTCACCCGAGCCGAGCGAGCGAGTTGCCGGCGTTCGAGCAAGTGACAGCTTCTGGGAGAAAAACATGTAAAACAATCGAACTAAGACAAAATTAAATAAAAATAGGAATTTATAAAACATTCAAACATACATGGGTATCTATATATTCTTGTATAGTCGTGCTATTGTAACAGTCAAATGTTATATTTTTTAATACACCCAACTCTCGTTTTATACGGTGGATACGTTCAAGCAAAATCCGTGTAAAAAAGTGATAGTTTATATAGAAGCTAATAAAGTATTTTATTTGTTATTATTAATATCATTTGAATCTTTACGTATTAGGAAAATAATTTGATTTTCTACGACATTTTTCATATCGCGATATTCATTATTTAGTTCAAACAAACCGTGTTAGAACAAATAAATCGTGTATTATTTTATTTTTTTAAAACCGTGTAAAACGAGAGTTGGGTGTATATGAAAAAGCATAATAAGAAAATAAAGAAAAAATTATCTATTATAATATGGAAAAATAAATGTATAGATAAAGCGTTATATACAAGTAAAAGCAGAGGAATTGTAAAAGATTACATAAAGTTATCTTAATAGGTAACATTACGCCGACAGTATCTAGTATCTTCATTTATTTTTCCTGCTGGCGCTTTTAATTATGCAGCGCCTGTGTGCGTCGCACAATTTGGTCATATGGACTGCACAGAAACAAAGAAGCCATAAGTAGCTAAAAGTTGCTAACAACTTATTAGTAACAAATTTACGAATTCCAACTGTTTTAAGCTAATTTAGGATGTTTGTTTTAAAATGGAAAATAATGGGTCTAAATTTAATTATTTATATTACTTTTTTTCATTTTTTTTAATGGGAAATAAAACTGTTTTGGATATGGAAATTCAATGGAAGGATTGAGAATATTTAGGGTACGAAATGGATTGGTTTATATCTGCCAACAATTGTTCTAGAACGAAATCTATAGTAAATAATAAATATATAATTAATTAATTCAACCCAATAAAATATTATATATTACATACGCAATTGTTACGTATCCCATAGATGCATAATTGTTCATAAAACGAAAGCAATAAATTATTCGATACATGTTGTCCGTTAAATTCATGGCCGTAAAAACGAGTGTTTATATTTGAAAATCCGGGGTCTCTTTTCTTAAAAAAGAACGCTAATTTCCGCTTCCTTTGCTGTGCGCCCGCCCGCGTCTCACCGCTGAAGATGGCGTTCCCGCGCTGCTGCATCCCCCTGCTGCTGATCTCGCTGCTCGGTGAGTACCACGGCAAATACTCACACCCCGAATCTAATTTTAACCGTTTTGAATCGAAAAAACGGAAAAAAAATCAGAATCATTCTTAACCTATCATTGAAAAAAATGTTTTAATAAATTACGCACCATAGAAAGTATGATTACATTGAAACTTACATCGTTCAACGTGTCCGATGGATTAATATTGAGCGTTATTTCTATTTCAGCGTTTCAACAGTCCGCTGTATTGGCTAACCCCGTGAATTCCGTGAGTATCGTTCACATTATTTAGTCATATACATGGGGCAATATTATCGATAGATATACGTTGCGATGGGAATTGTGTGTGCAAGCTACGTACGCAAGTATAATTAGTCTCAATGTTAGTGTCGCTCAGGCGAACTAGATTTATTTCTATATTTAACGTCATCTATTTTCATTGCCAATGTATAAATAAATCGTAAATGATTTCTTTTCGTGATGTTTGCAAATACGTCATGATGGCTGATGAAAATTGATTTTATATTTTTGTATCGCAGGTATCGGATTCTTCCCCGACTGTACATGAGACTACGACCGAGACGCAAACACTCGTAAATACATGGCATTAATTATGATTGTTCAATTAAAATTTTCATATACGTTGTTTTTTTTTCAATATTATTATTCTTTTGTTTAATTCAAATTTGTTTTAAGGTTTCAACTGAAAGCAATGTCGTTTCTACCACCGAAGCGATTGATTTCACGGTGAGTGATTAATTTATTATTAGGATTTTTAAAAGAATTGATTTTTTCTTCTTTTTTCTCAGACTACCGGCCAGCCGCTTGCAAATATTGTATGATTTTAATTATAAATCGATATTAACGTATTAAATATATTGAAAAAGATTGACGTTTGTTTATAATTGTATTTCAGGAAATGCGAGTAAAGGCATTAGAAGCCAAAGCCGATGATAACATGACAGAAGTAAGTGATCGAATCTTCGTCCAATATCTGTTTCTTTTAATTTTTATTATATTCCATATTCTTACAGATGCATCAAAATGTAGTTAACCCCCCGGCTTTAGAGCCTATGCCATTACCCATGCCCACTGAGCCGTCTGAAACAGTACCCACGGAAACATCCACAACGGTAGCATTTTTTTTTTATCTATTCTACGTTATTAATAAATATATTGATTTGATTATATTTTTAATTATTTGAAATAGGCCGAACCGATGCCAGAGCCGATGCCGGAACCGGTACCGGCACCGACACCGGCACCATCGTCGACACCAACATCTTCGGCTGTGACTTCGTTTAAAATGAACGCATTGCCATATATATTGACATGTTTCTCTTTATTTGCTTACAAAAATTACTTTTGATTCTTATATTCATTTTTAAAATAAGTTGCAGCAAATAATGCTAAAAATTTTCATTGTTTATTTTAATGTTTTGTTCGACCGATAAATTTTTCGGATATTTAATTTTAATTATTAACGTAGATAATATTAAAATTGTGATATTAATGTTTAAATTAGTGATATGGAATACTTCATATTCCAAAATTTATAATCGTTAATGTTTACGTGTATATTTAATATGTACAAATAGAGTCGTCCTGGTTATATGTTATCTTCTTTTTATTTCTCGTTTCATAATTTCATTTTAATAATTAAATTTAAACTAACCATGTTGAAAGTACTTGTAAAATTGTATTGTATTAAATATAAATAAAAGTATATTCTTCATCCAGTGTTATTTTTTTATACATATCCTTATTGGACCTTTTTATTATCTGCAATTGCGAAAAAAAAATAAAAAAACAATATTCGCTTCCGTTGCCGAGGGTGATGTTTTTTCTCGCTCACATCCGGTACGAATTGCTGAGTGTGAGTGAAATATGAGTTAGACATCCCCGAGAATGCTCGTCATTGATTAGTTAAAAAAATCTAAGATATCAACTAAATCATGATTCATATGAATAACAATTTTTATTCTTAGAATAATCCATTTTTAAAAATAATAATGTCGAAATATTGATGAAGAATTCATCAATATCTCGACTTGAAATGCTTGGGGTCTCTGAAAGACCCCCTTCGGATGATGTGATTGTTTTTGAGGCCTTGTGACGGATAGGTTAATAAATTTAACGAATTTATCACTCCGATCCTCTATATCTTCATCCATAATATTTGTTGAGTCATCTTGAAATTAAACATTCTTCCGGTGAAATTTTTTTAGACATCACTCGTGCCTTTGACGAGGTTTGGCACAGCGGTCTAGTCTAGGCAAGTCTAACTTCTCCATCAGTTTGATTATGAGTGGAATCCCTCAAGGGTCGAGTCTTTGTCTACTTATGTTCTTGATTTATTCATATTCCATGGCTACCAAGCCTTCCTGTCCCCGGAGGAAAGGAAAACCAAGGCTGAGGTAGTTGAACTGTGTATAGAAGGATACTGCATCATTGAAACCTACCGGAAGAAGGAGCGACGTAGCGGCAGACCGGATAAAATGAAGGAGGGTGTTGGATGAAACCAGGGCTCTACAATAGGGCTGTTGCGCCTATGATGATGATTCATATTCCAAAAAATAATAAAAACGCGGAGCAGAAGCCTCAATCCTAAAATACGATGTGACGAATGGTTAATACAAATCAACGAGAGACGAGTAATCTTTTTCTCTTTAAAAAAACAATTAAATCCGCCTAATATTAGTTAGTTATATTCCCCTGGGGACGTTACCTTGATTATATTATTAAAAAAACAATATTAGTAATTAGGGCTCCTTTGTCCTCTTATAGGTAAAGATAGTGTCTTTTCACTAAAATTAAAAAAAAACATTTATACTGCCATTATCTGTCTTAAAATTCTATATGCTTCCCAGATCTGGGACACCTATCCTACTCATACTTTCATAGAATTCCTCTACCCGAAACTGTTCTACTTCCTACAAAAAAAATAAGAGAAGATAACACAAATAACAACTCGCACTCTTTTCCTAATTTAGTTAAAAACATTTCCAAATCAGTTTAAAATAATTAAAAACTTAAACTTATGCTCCGAGGTAATGATTTATCTGACTCCATGTTTTTATTTGAAGCTGTCAACCACTCGAGCGCCGGTAAAATCTCTAGTGAATTACAACACGACTGTGCCGACAGTGAAAAATTACAATTTAATTAAATATGAACCATTTCTCAATTTGTATAAATTATGTGAAACTCAAGACGAAGAGTAAAATGAGTCGTCCAATATACTCGTTTATTAACAGGCCATGATGATGGCTCGACTCGATTAAGATGGAAGAAAATCATGCATATAAGTGATGAATATAAAATAGATTAGGAAAATCCAAGTGGGAGTAAATTTCACCACTTTTCATCATAAATTTATTATGAGGCCTTGGATGTATAAAACCCAAATAAATGCAAATTAGTTTTATCAATTTCAATTCAAATTAAATTAACCAAACAAACATAACCTCACTTTGCCCAATATAACCTCTATGTATCTGTCAATACCACCGAGATCTAATCTATATGCAGTTCACCTTTGATTCAAAGAGAATTGTGTCATCATTCTATCGATTAGGATGCATAGAATATTGGAAAAATATTTGTTTGCATAGGGATGTGATGTGATTAATAATTACATCAAAAATATTTGTAATATAAAATAATTTATTCAATCTATTATTTGCAACTCTTCGGGCATGGCGTGAAGCCGAATTTGTTTCTCGACCATTATATCGATTAAAGCTGAAAATTCGGACGGTATTCTGATACAACCGGTGAAGTACAGAGCCTGAAATCGACGCAAGATATTAGTTTTTCGTATACGATACTAATAAATAAATAAAGACGTACCTTATTCCACGGACATTCGTCGAGAGCTTGATATAAATATTTTTTAGGCAGCTCGATGGATTGCTGCGTATGACACGCGGTAAATTCGATCAGCATCCGCCAGATCAGCGTACATTTCTTAAGAACCGGATGACAGATTAAACTCTGAAGAAATTTGAACAATCTGTTGCTATGCCCCGGCTGCCACGAGTCTTTGTACAACGGATCTGAATAATATTAAATGTATTATATAAAAAATGTTGACATAATATAATTAGTTTTATTAATCATCTAACCGTATTTTTTATATAAATTAATGAAACTTTGAAACACGAGACCCAACGCCAAGTACTGCGACGTCTCATTATTTTCGTCGATGATCTTGTTCAGCTGCAATCGTCCGTTGAGACTGTTTTTGAATCCGTTTATACATTGCCATATTATTGACGTGTTCGACGGAAATTCTTGTAATATTTTTTGCGAAATTTTTTGCTGCGATATAAAATTTTTAGTATCCTCTATGGCTATGATGTCGATCGATAAAATCGATATATACCATTGAAAGAATCCTTCGCGTAATTTTAACAACCTAAAATTGACAAATAAATCAATCGAATGCAATTAAATTATATTGATCAGCTTTGAATTACCGTTTTGAACAAAATGAATTGGATTCGACCGTTTCGACGAGTGTCGCAGCTGAGATTTTGTTATAAAACTGCTGCAGACTGTCGACGCGACGTGTTAGATACAAAAACCATCCTTGACAACATATCCAGTCTAGAGTAATATCGGGCACTATATATTCGACCAACATTATTTCTCTATCGAAATTCGACGCAGCCAGAATTAAATTATCTGAATAATCGGTGAACTAAAATGATGATTAAATTAAATACTATTCACATATGAATGTTACGTGAAATGTTGCTTACTTCTTGTGCGACGTGATCTAAAAACTCTTCACTAAGCGTCGATTCGTTTGTTATCGTCTTATTCAATGCCAGAGATATTAAAACGTGTATACTCATTTCTATCGAATTGTTTGATTTCAAATCGTCTCGTAAAGCCATCTCTACGTATGCCCTTAAAATATATAAAATAAATTAATGATGAATATAATAAAAAAATTATATAAAAACGTGGAGAATTTATTCATCATTTTAATTATGCACCTTTAACATCCATAAATAATAATTTTTTGATCTTCATGAGTACTTTTGTACCCAAGATGAAGCTGTATCAGACCGATCCGACACAATTTCATCCCTTGCCATACATCCACACCGCATATACCGGCTTGGGGACCGTTCAATCGGTGCAACTAAAGCCGTTTTTTTCTTGAAACGCATGATTTTTTAAATAAAAATAAAATTGTTTAAGAATGGGGAGAAGAGAGAGGGAAAGTAGCATTGCACAACTCTCCAAAAAGTTGGTGCAAAGGGAGCAAATGCCCTGTCCATGTGTCTGGCAGGGCCCTCCACTGGGAGACCCTTAGGGGAAATGCCACATCGGACAGCATAGAGTAGGTTGTGACACGCAACGTCCAGGTAAGGACTGGACCATAGATCGTGACTGTAATCCTGCTAGACAAATCCACAGTGCAAAGATGCTACTGGACTAAGCTCTTTAAGTGTAGCCTTGAAATTACTGTGGCTGGTCAGAAATTTTTTGATCCACAAATCTGAGAAGCTACAATTTAGCCTGGCTCTGATATCAGTAAAGAAGAGATAGGTAGTCCGCCCTTTGGGGGAGGAATCCCACCTTTCCTGCCAAAGACCAAGAGCCGATTTGCAGACTCGTAACATTAGGTTTGCCAAAGATTCGCCCTCGAGTGAGCAAATTGTAAAGGCGCCAACGATAATGGGACTGTTTTTTTATGGCAAGATCTGACAGCCCTCGACTGGATTTTAAGGTCGAGCAGAAGGACGCCAGCAGTAATTAAAAGTGATACTGTTGAAGATGTGTGATAAGCGCGAGTGCGATTAAATATAAAATATACCCAGGTAGTAAACTGATTGAGACATTCAAGTGACCTTATTATTTAGCAAAAATTTAGGGGGGGACATGAAGGACTGAGTCGACCCTCGAGAAGGATTACCTCAGACTTGCTTGGAGCGAATGAAAGCTGATTGGCTTGGCCCTATTCTGAAAAATGGCTTTAAGTGCAATATCGGCTTTAGTCTCCAGCAAGATTCGACAACCAGAATAGTATCGTGAGAGTCCATCGGTAAAACAATTTTTGAGGAGATCATCATAGAGGACATTCCACAACAAACATCCCAATATAGACCCTTGCGGGCATTCAATTGAAGCTGGTCGATAAGGCTAAACAAGTTCACAAGTTCAAAAATTATTTTTACAAGTAAAAATGTCTACTGATGTCAAAATATTGAGTCACTCGATCGAACCTTGAGGGCATACTTTATACAGAAGAACAACATTGCATCAACACAATACATCAGGGGCAAGTGTACCGACACAACAGCAATAAAATTATGATGATCGGACTTATCCAGCCCGTAAAAATTAAAAAATTCGAATTATTTTTCGATGAAACCTTCTGAAATAAAATGAATACCTGCAGAGATGTATTCTCGCCACGTTTCTATTGCACGGCAGCGATTTTAAACACGTCTCCATTATTGATAAGCCCTGTTGTGGAGACGTCACTTGGGCTTCCAACAACGAGAACTCTTTATAAATGAATACATTTTCGCGATGAGTTCTCAACACGTCTTTAATAATTCGACGCACATTGCTCACCATACTGTTTTTATTATTTTTAGACGCACCTATTAAATTTGGTCTGAAAATAAACAATTAAAATTACATCACCGAGTCAAACGAAAGATTTTACGATATTACTCACTTGTAAATGATTAAGATAGATCTAATCCAACGTATCCACCACGTGAGCAGAGCAGTTTTCTCGTCATCTTCGAACCACTTCGAACATTGTATCATAAAATGATTCACAAATTTGAAATAATCTGAAATTAAATTTATATAAATAACAAATAATAATCAAGTGGCCATTGACCCGAAACGAGTCCCTGCCACCTGAAGGGCATTATGCCATCTCTGCCGGTCCCGGGCCTCCTATATCCATCGCCCAAGCCCCAACAGAGATGTGTCCGCCTCTACCATATCTTTTCACCGAAGTCTTGACTTCCCAACGGGGCGGGTTCCCCCAGGCCTAGAGTTCATGATAGTATGGAGCAGCCTATCGCTACCCATTCGGGCTACATGCCCTGCCCAACGTAGGCGTTGCGTGCGAATGTATGAGGACAATGGTATATCCTCATACATGGCCATGACCTCGTTATTGGAAAGCATGTCTCTTTATCCGAGACTAGCCTCATCCGGACGTGGTCTGAAGATCCTTCTTAAGACTTTTCTCTCAAACCGATCAAGACGATGCATATCCCGGATTGCCAGAGATCATGACCCGCACGCATAAGTTACCACCAGGCGAATGATAGTTTTATAGATTCTTAGTTTACTCAATAGATTCAAACCCCACATCCACGGGGGTCCCCTCTCTGTCCGATCGCGACCATCATATATTTGGTCTTGGACCAATTCACCTCCAGACCCAGGTTGGAAGCCGCTGCCGTGAAAGCACCGCGCGACTCGATAACCTCATCTCTAGTGCTAATAATTACCGTGATAAATGAATAAATATGTGATAATAATTACCGGAATCATAAAAATAATTTGGCTCTTCAGAAAATTCATCGACGACTTTTTTAATAAGCTCTATTTTCGTTACATCCGGAATTTTGAAATTATTTATTTCTTCATAGACGAACGGTAAGCACGATTCGATTCCATCGTGCTCCCAATCGAGACAATAATCCGTTATCAATTGATGAGATATTGGTAAAAGCGGTATTTTTAATAGTCTAAAATGATAATGAAACGCATTAAAATATGCATATATTTATTTTTAATAAGAAAATAAATATCGTACCTCAGCATTCGTACTGTGAGCGCAAACAATTCCGTTTTATTAAAAACCGGTTTTATATAATCGGTGAAATCCGACGAAAAGACGATGCGTTGAGGATCGTCCGATTCCGAGTTCGACGGTAACCAATGTACCCTAGATCTTATCAATTCGATTCTGGACCAAACTTCGTGCAGCGGTAAACCGCTCGATATAATCTAAAATATTATAAAATACATAAAATATAAGCCGATTATTATTAAATATTATTGAACAGACAATCGTACTTTATTCTCTTCCGTTGATAACAATTCATCGTCGATTTTCGGTATCACGCTTTCGATATCCAACGATAATTCAGTTTTAGACGCGGCCAAATTCATCTCGATATTCAATTTTAACAACATCCATAGCTGTTCCCATAAGCCGGCTTGTCTCAAATACAAACCGAGACGATAAATTATGTCTAAAAATGCATTCAAATATTATTTATATCGATACATTCTTTATTTCTGTTTATTTACCTATGTGCGTCGTTTGATAATTTTGTTTCTGCGCTTTACTCAACGCTTTAACAGCGCCGCTATACATTTCTTTCACAGTCGGCACCGAACATAGCGCCATGGAATATTTTACGCCATCCAAATACCAAAACCATGCACGGTTCAACAGCCCGCTCTGTATTTCTAAAATAAAATCACAGGAATTGTATAAAAAATATATACGATTAAGTTTATAGAGATTGTGTTACCTGAAAATTGGGAAACAGTAAAGCTCCAGTAATTTGAAATTGATGAATTTATTGTTTCCTATAATAATAATAATAAAACAAATATATAGAACTACTATTTAACGGTTCATATTTAATCGGAAATATAATGTCCTCATTCAAATTATTGGAAATTTACTGCTAGATATTTAATAATATTTATACATTTTAACGGATGTTGTCACACCGGCGTGACAATGGCTTATTCACTGCACACGCTATTGACGTGTACTTGTGTTAAAGTAATTTTGATAAGAATGTGTTTATACAATTCCTGGAAACGTCTAGAATCCATAAGTTTTGTTGGTAAATTCGAGTTTTAGCTATATTTTTGCATTTGCAAAAGCTTTAAATGTCATAGTTATAATATACGCAGTTAAATTCATAAAATTGAGCTAATAAACTCTTATTTTTACTCAATTGGTTAATTGATATGTATATTAATTAATATAATGGCCAAGAATGTAATTTATTTTTAATCTCTTAGTGTCCAAGGTTTGTATTTTTAAATTCCGATCTTTAAAATATGAGACAAATTATCGATCAGATTTAAATCAGGACTATTGTCCGGCAAAAATAGGATTTCTAAAGTCAAATCTTCATAATAAGTCGTTAATTATGAAAATACGAGTGTGATATTCCATATTTGAAAATTTAATAAGATGAAAACAGATTTCAAAAAAAATAAGTATATATAAGATATAGTAAAATATTTTTTTAAAGGCATTTTTAGTTGCATTACTTTGATATTATAGTTAAACCCCCCTATAACGTACATTCCTATAACGTTCCCCCCTATAACGTTTGCGGCGGTTTTTTCCTATATAGTATATACGTAAATTTTTTTGAACGCTAATTAGAATTTCCATAAAAATATTTTATAATTTTTTTAAATATCGCGTTGATCTTCCCGGGAGGATTACGTCAGCCAAAATACTAAAGGATATCGCTCATCATGCGATAGTGATTTGCGCTGGTTAACACGTAAAAATTACAAAAAAAATAAAAATAAAAATGTTTGATTTACTGATTTCCTTTAAATCAAAAAATAAAATTGAAAAGCCTTAACCCCCTATATCTATCTTGATGTTATAGGGGGGTTTACGGTAGTTTGGTATCGGCTCCCGTTGAGTTAACATGTCGCTGTAGGTTTCGTTTTGGAACTCTGTTAATAAACTAACTATTTTGGCAATTGTTTTTTAGTCTACAGTAAAAAAATGCAAAGGCCAGAAGATATTGAAAAGACATATTTGTAGTACAGTCAACCCTTCTATAACGTTCAGATAGGGACCACGCTATAGAAAAAAACGCTTTAGAAAGTTAGGCACCCATACAAAATTTGGGGTTAGGTTTTTTTAACTATCTTTGTGATTTGAAGCAAATCAAACATTTAACCCATTTTTATATTTTTATATTTTCAATGACGCTCCTGCCGAGGGAACGCTATACAAAAAACCGCTGCAAACGCTATAGGAGGGTTGACTGTATTTTATAATATTTTATTTGATAAAGGATTGAAATCAAACGAAGCCACCCAGACCATCTGCGGTATTTAAGACACCTTGAATCCTTGACAATACTATAGATCAGGGATTCCCAAAGTTGTCATCATAGGGGCACAGCGAAATATTCAATGAAACAATTCGGCAAATTTGTTGGTATTCCCAATTCTCGAAATTTTTGCGCCATCTTTTTGCGCTCGCTTTTCTCAAGGTCAAGAATTTTGAAAAAAATCTGATGTATTAAGGGAGCCGCGGAAAAAATCTGATGTATTTAAGGGAGCCGTAAACCGAAAAAGATCGGGAACCTCTGCTATAGATGATTTATAAAGTGGTGATTGGGAGCTAAAGAATAGACCTCTTAAAATTGATAAACGCTCATAAATTCATTGGCGGAGTCTGAATCCGGTAAAACATTCAAAGAATTGTAACAAGACTTCAGTTGTCCACAGAGAACGATCACCTGAGAAGGGCTTGGAAAAAAATAGAGAAGGAATTTTGATGTTCCAAAAACTTTTTTGGTTTAGGACGTTATTAGAGCAATGTATAACCATCGGTCTATCTCTACAGTCCATATATGAAACCGATCTTTTTCTTAGAAGGATCGATATTGAGGATGAGAAGCTCTACACCAACCTAAGGAGAAAAAATAGTAGCTTTCATCGGATAAAGAGTAATTTTATCTACTTGGTCATCATTGACCTAAAAAGGTTCTCCTTTTGTATTTGTTGTATTAGGAGTGGTACTGCTTAAAAAATCAAAGATGAATTCATTAGCATGATAATGTAAAATCACCCGCAGCATGCACAGGACAAAAATAGAGTTTTTTTTTATTTATTTATTCCACTGCGATGGATGGATGGCATAACAGAAAGATTCCAAAGCGCTATTCACCCATATAAAGATTTGATAAAGATTCTAAAGACGCAACGGGAATGAGTCTCTCACAAATATATTCCCCCCAGTGTCAAATCACGACACTGGCTAATTTTTTGGTATTATTTAAGTTGGAATGAATATATATTATTTGTTTTATAATTATTTATTCAACGCTAGATATGTCGCATTAAATTAATTAATTCCAAGGCACCAAACTACCTATAAATATTTTTATAAAACTAGTAAAGGTAATGGGTCTTTCCGTCTTACATACCCCTGACCAATGTTATTAAGAATTCTCAGAATTCATAATTTCGTCGGACACATATCCGACTACTAACTTAGCTCAGTAGCGGTTTACTTACATTATCAAAATAATATCGATTTTTTAATTATCGATTTCTCTCCGCTTACGTAAAGAAAGCCTCGTCATAGTCAAATCCTCGATTAGGCACAGAATTTAGGTATTAAATCGGGAGGTTCTATTACATCCGCCGAATTCAATGGACATCGCTCATCTTATTATTACAATTTCATATAAATCGAGCACAACTTAAGGGTAAAAACATTTTTGAAATGCGGCCAAAACTGAAATTTACTTTTAGTACTCATAAGTCATCAAGTACTTTAACTGATTTTTTTTGATTATTCTAATATATCTATTTTAAGTTTGAATTAAATTATATATTTTTACACAGAAAGCATAGATAATTAAGTTATACATACGTTTCCTGTGATGCAATAAAAAATTACAATATCTAATAAATATTACGAACGAAATTGATCATATTATAATAGCGCATATTAAAAATTAAATTACCTGGAGTTGAGATCAATTGTTTTAACATGGCTAAATATTGTTCGTTCGGCATACTCTGTTCGGATATTTTGATTTTTTTCGATAATAATTTGATACTGTTAAAATTATGCTTTAACGCAGCGTCTAAAATAGATAACTGTTTGGTGTGACAAAGATTACGAGCCGTCGCGTTGCTTGTGACACGTTTCCCCGCTATATCCAATGACATTTGTTCCTCCTGTAATAATATAAATATTATTTTTTCGCATTGTTATTTAACGCAACAATATATTTACCTGAAATTTAATATATTGCAGCCATAAATCGACATTGTACGGGTTTGTTCCGAGACTCTTGTTGAATTGTGCGATTTTATCGAGCATATTCTTTTCTATTCCGTCGTCGTCCCATTGTATTCCGCTTTCGCTAATATCAATGAAATCGTTGGAGCTCTTCTTTTTACGCTTCTTACGTCCATCCGAATTTTCATCTTTACCGGAATTATATGTCGTCATATATTTCATATTGTAATAGCGCTCCTTGTTACGTTGCTTCTTTTTTGTACGTATCGAATGCGTTTTTCCCAATAATACTCTCAAATTGTCATATCTAAAAAAATAAGTCATATAAAGTGCTACATTTATACCAGAAGTATATATTGATATTCATACTGTGGTCTAGCAGGATTATAAAGCGTCGATACTTTTAAATTTCCATAATCTCGTTTCGTATCTAAATAAAACTCATCGCCCGGCTCTATTATGCTTTTTTGCGATTTTTCCAGTGTCTTATTTTTCTTTGCTTGTTTATTTTCATCGTGTTTGTTTTTACGTTTTTTCTTGTGTTTTTCGCACTTCTTCTCAACTTTTTCATCTTCTAGATTAAAATCTATCTTCTCATTACAATTAGCATCATCCGTTAAATCGATAATAGCTTTAGAACTATTCTCTGAACCTAAAAAAAGTGTAATATTTGCAATACGAACATCTCAGATACTGAAATTTATACAGACGAGACGTTTTTAATTTAAATAAACGTTTTCTATGTAAGAAACATATAATGTAAAGTTTTCAGTTAATATTAGATTAATGTTTGTGTCATAATTAAAATGTCAATTAATTGAAAATTTGGCAATTTTATCATGTAAATATACCCGGAGGCGCATAGGCCGGGAACAGGGACATTGCGTCGTCCAACGCAGCACCGCTACAAAACAATGCAGGTATACCAACTTCAGAAACAAACGTCATATAAACCGGTACCTAACCGCAGCAACGCAACTATAGTTTTTTTTATCATATTTTCAAAATAAAACGCATTTCTTTATAATATATTGAGTGATACGATTTTTATTCTATTATATATGGTGTATAATAATTTATTATGCAATTCTTTTGTGGTATTTTTCGATTTTAAAATATATATAATTTTGTTTGCTGGTATCCCCAACAGCTGATATTCGGGACAAACACAGCAAGCTATCCACTTGAACTTTAGTAGGCTGACGACGTTCGTGTCTCTATTCGAATAAACTTTATTTTAATCTGATTTTGTGACCTAATGTTTGTAAAGCAGCTGACTAGGAGATGGTTCCATCCCAGTTCGAGCTCACTCAGGCCTTGTTCCACAGAGGTTTGCGTGCCGACAGTAAGTGCTTTTCAAGGATAACTTGTTTGCAATACTATTATCACAATCAATTATAATATTCCGCGGTAAATATTTACTATATGCATTGCAAATTTTCAATTTCAGCCAAAATTGAAGACTTTAGATCCATTGACCGACACGTTCGGTCGTTATCACAACTATTTAAGAATCTCGCTCACCGAGAGATGCAATCTCAGATGTAAACACTTCAATTACTTAATAATTATATTGATTGGTTAATAAATATATTATATAAATGTTCAGGCAAATACTGTATGCCACCCGAAGGAGTGACTCTGACTAAAAACGATCAGCTGCTGAGCACCGAAGAAATCGTACATCTTTCCAGCTTGTTTGTTAAACAGGGCGTTAACAAAATTCGACTGACTGGCGGAGAACCCACCGTTCGTAGAGACATCGTGCAAATCATTGGTAAATTCTAAATAGTATGATAAGAGATATCAGTTAACCCCTGACTTTGTGACGTAGCGTGATTAGAATGATTTTTTAAATATTAAAAATTGTACCTGCTTTTCAGAATCATTGAAATTATTACCCGGATTAGAGATTATTGCTATGACGACCAACGGCTTAATGTTGACCAGGCAGTTGGTCTCTCTTCAAAGAGCCGGATTAAATTTAATAAACATATCGTTGGACACTCTCAAAGCGAATAAATACGAACAAATAACGAGACGGAAGGTGATTTATTATTGTTTAAAATATATTTTAATGTGTATTAATTTGATTTATTATTATAGGGCTTCGAACGAGTGATAGCCGGTATTGATTTGGCATTACAATTGGGGTATAAACCCGTCAAAGTTAATTGTGTCGTGATGAGAGGTTATAACGACGACGAGATTTGCGATTTTGTTCGATTCACCGAAGATCGTGCCGTAGATATACGGTGTGTATTTAATCGTTTATTAAAATAATTCAAGTGCTTATTGTTTATATTATTTATTATTTCTGTTATAAGATTTATCGAGTACATGCCGTTCACTGGAAACAGTTGGAAAGATAACATCATGGTTTCTTATAAAGATATGGTGGATAAAATCAAAGAACAATGGCCGAGTTTTACGTCTTTACCGAACGAACCGAACGATACATCCAAAGTAAATATTATCTCGCGTATTTATCGATATAATTAAAGTCGATATGTAATGTATTTAATGTCGGCAGGCATGGCATGTGCCCGGTTTCAAGGGACAAGTCGGATTTATTACGTCGATGTCGGAACATTTCTGCGGATCTTGCAATCGTATACGTCTCACGGCCGATGGTAATTTAAAGGTGTGTCTATTCGGCAACGCAGAGGTCAGCTTGAGAGACGCATTACGAAACAATATAAGCGAGGACGATCTGTTGTGTCTCATCGGCGCAGCTATTCGACGCAAAAACAAACAACACGCCGGTCAGTTATATTTAAAAATGTATTAATAAATGTCGAAGGTTCGTACGAGCTTTCGCAATTGTTTTCACGATAAAAAAGATATATTATTCATCTCGAACAATAGAATTATATTTAGGAGTTGTGTCAGAATGTTGAATTTATAAAAAATCTTTATTGAATAATGTATTTTTAGGCATGCTGAATCTATCGCGTATGGAAAACCGGCCTATGATATTAATCGGTGGATAGCGCCCATGTTCAGTATGTACGCAAATGCAAATCGCACGACTTATCATAATCATATCATTGCAACGACTAATTCATTATCACGCACGATAAAAACAGTATTCATACAAACATATTTAAATGTATTTTACAGTCCGATGGATAAAAAAATATTTTTAACTTGTAAATATTTCACCATTTATCACCTTTCTTCCATATTTGATAATTGATAATACATATATCGGTCAGTAAATAAATGTATTATATGATAGGTAATGAATTTTCCTTATTGATCATATTAAACAGGAATGAGTCTCACATATATTCCCCCAGTGTCAAACCGTGACACTGGTTAATTTTTTGGTATTATTTCAGTTGTATTGAAATTTATATTATTTGTTTTATAATTATTTATTCAACGCAAGATAGAAGGCATTAAATTAATTAATTTCAACGCGTCAAAATACTTACATAAATTCCCTAAAGAATTCCCTGAATTCATTAGCTTCTCGATGATTGATATTAGCTTCTCGATGATTGATATTAGCCATCTCTAAATATATCTAAATTATTTATTATTTTTGTTATGAAAAAAAAATCATTTTGAATTAATGAGGCCCCAAGAGAAAATTAGCCACTGATCCTTGCACAAATAATTCCTCCTCCTCCTAATCTTGATAGATAAACATGTTTTACGAACATATATCTACTGATTATTTTGGTACATGTAATTTCCGAGTATACATTGTCTTTTTTTATCATTTTTAATGTGTTTTGTACTCCGTTTGATTTTTGATTAGCACCATGTCATTTTTTCCATGCAGTTATTTACATAATTATTGTCTAAGGATGTTCATTTATGGGTTCAGTCCATCTCTTGTTCAACACATAATGAATAATTAACCCTCCTATAGCGCCGCGATAGGGACGACGCTATAGAAACCTAGACACTCATACAAAATTTAGGGTTATGTTTTTTTAATTGTATTTTGTATATTTAACGAAATCAATACATCAACCATTTTTTCATTCGCGTATTTTAAACGACCTCGTTCTTTTTATTATATTTTGTTGTCAACCAAAGGGCGTTGTTCTTTATTTCCCATGGTAATGTATTATATATGTAATTTGACCTTGAAAATTTAGTATTTAACGTAGAAAATGGTGCTCTAGAAGGGAACATTATAGGAGGGACTGTCGCACACGCTATGGAAAACCGCTCTATTGCAGGGAACGCTATGACTGGATTTTTTTAAATTAAATTTTAGTCAATAATTGACAACCCTGAATACACGAGACAATTTTTTACGAGGAATTGTGAAATATAGATCTCAAAATATGATTCTCGTATAAAAAAAACTATCAATAAAAATTGAGATCTATTCCAATTTTAAGGCATTTTGGGTTCAATGATATATTAGTAATATCGTTTTTTCAATGCGCCATCTTTAAAATAGTCTCCTTCAGTCTGTTAGGCAGTAGGACGTGTTATAAGTTTCTCTTGTGTAGCGGCTACCTGCTCGTAGCCTTTAGACAAAAAAAAAATGGTTTTATCCCTCTGACGCATAATGGAAGAGAGACGTGTCCTCGGCCGAACATCTGCGGATTAATTACACTACCGAAAAAAAGAAAACAACAGGCTACGAAGGATATTTGCAAGATTTACGTTGACATATTGGATGTCAGGAAATGCCAACGATGGTTCAAATAATTTAAATCTGGTGATGTGTTTGGAAAACGAGCTTCGAAGTGGACGAACCATCCAGGCGGATAAAGCAGCCGTGAATTTTGCAATCGAAGACGACCCGATGCTGACCATTGAAAAATTATCGGAAAAGGTTGGTACATCTTGGTCCAGTACTCAGAGGATCCTAAAGAAGTTGGGAATGATTTGTAAAAGAAGGTGTTTCATCCTACACGATCCTCACATGCCTTTAACTTCTGCGTTTCGCTGTAAGGTTGACTTGTGAAGAAATTCAGGATCTTGATGTAATACCCTGTTGCATCCCCCCATACTGACGGATTCTCGCGACCATCTGGATTTTTTACTTATTTCATCTCTATGGAACATTTTGATGATTTCAAAATTTCAATTCCAGATAGAATACAGCCTTTCTCAGACTATTTTCAGTCAAAACCCACAGAGTTTTAAAAGAAGGGCATGGATGACTTGAAAGAAAGGTGGCAGAAGGTTATAGATAATATGTGGAATTATTTTGTATAAGAAAAGTTTAAATAAAGTATAAGAAAAATTGTTTTGAATTTCATCGAAAAAAAACGACATTACTTATGGGTATATTTCACTGGCATAATATTTTTTACGTGTTAGAAAATCCACTCGGTGAGACGCTGATATGTGGAATGAGCACATGCAACCCACCAGTGAGACGTTGGTAGTTAATTGGTTAAAATAACAGCAATTTCAGAATCAAGAACTGTGTGGTTTGGTTTAATATAAAAAAATAGTCCTTGCTGGACTGAAAATTCCATTACGCTAAACTACCTACATTAATATTTTTAGATGCGGAGGTAATGGGTCACTTCCTCTTACATATCCTCATGTCATAAATAATTCAACTACTAACTTAGCTCAGTCGCAGGTTTTATCTACATTTTGAATTTATCTATTTCAGCAAAAGGTTTAAAAAAAATCCATCCTTTCCGTATCATCAAGTATATTTGATCAATCATCATATGGCGATTTTTGTTATCCTGCATGATCTTATCTGCATATAGTTTCAAATAAAATACACGAGTCCATTAATAATTCTAATTAAAATATCGTTTTTTTTTTATTACAGTTCCACCGCAGATCAGAGTCGAAAGGGATAGATACTTTATAAAATCACCAACGATATACAACACCGATATTTTCAATATGCAAAATTACACAAGCCATTTTGTACGACATTATTCTTCCCACGGCAATAATTTGACTCATGTAAACGAATCTGGCAAAATGAACATGGTGAACATCGAAGAGAAACAAATAACCAAGAGAATGGCGAGGGCGAAAGGCTCCGTAAAAGTCGGCGCACGCATAATAAACTTGATACGAGAGAATCAAATGAAAAAAGGCGACGTCCTGACCGTCGCTCAATTGGCCGGGATCATGGGGGCGAAACGTACGTCCGAAATCATTCCGCTATGTCACAACATTCCGCTCTCGGGCATAAACGTGCAACTCGAGATCGACGAAACCGATATTTATATATATTCTGAGGCACGTTGTGTCGGACGGACCGGAGTCGAAATGGAAGCGTTAACAGCCGTCGCCGTCGCCGCTCTTACGATTTACGACATGTGCAAATCGGTATCGCATAGTATACGTATCGAAAATATTATTTTGGTGGAGAAAGACGGAGGCAAATCGCATTACGTCAAATACAACACGGAACCCATCAAACCCACCGAGACTTTTTATCCCACTTATGTTTAAAATATATATATATATATACAGGTAAACCCCCTATGTAATAACCTCTTGGATGATTTCATTCATATATCATTTCCTCCAAACCCGAAAGGCATTTCTATTACCTCCAGCAGTTTCTTGAATATGTGAGGCGTTGTTTTTCTTAAATAACAAGCTTTGAATGTCGCTATTGGACCTTGATTTATCGGCTGTAAGATGGATGTGGTATTCGAAGGTAAGAATATTACATCAACGGTAAATCAGCACTCACCAGGGTCGTAATGAACGGGGGTTACCTATATTTACAATATGGTGCTTTAGCTAAGATACAATTTATCGTTTTATATTTTTATTAAATTTATATAATCGTCAGTGATATTATTATACAAATAAAAATATATTTAAAATCAATCGTTTTTTTTATACCATCATCTCGTACATAATAAATTTTCTGTAAAATGATAAATCAATGAATAAGATTGAATATATTTTAAAATAAGATTTTATTTTTCATATTTAAAATAATGAAAAGTGTATAAAGAAAAAAAACTGGATTAAAGCGAATAAAATTTTCATCACTGCGTTTTATTTTTTGTTATGAGTGGTTAAGGACTCGTCCTCGTGATAAATCACACGGTCGACAGTGAAGCACGTCTCGTTACAAGATGAAATATTAGTAATTTTGTATGTTGACATACGTAATGAATTAGTGTAGCAAATCTAAATATAAAAATGCATTTTACATATGTATCATTCTCGAGAAACGATCATCCGTAAAAGTATAATACGCGTGTTATAAATATTTGTTTACATCGATGAGGTGTTAAAACATTCGAGTACTGTTATTAGTATCGGCTTATACTAATGCACCTTTCCACATTTTTAGATGTCCATATATAGAATACTCAATAGTTTCAGTGGTATAATTGAATTTAATCGTTGGACACTAGAACTGCGTTGCTCTTTGTCGACGCCGGTGCCGAATTAGGTTCTTGTTGGGCGATGTCGTTCTGCCCCCTGATGCGGATGTCATGTTTCTCTTTGTATTCGTTTATCTCCGTCCCCTTTTTCGTCAGTTGATCGGTGAGCGATTCGATGACTTTGCCGATCGAGTTTTTGGTGGTCGTCAGTACGGGTAGTACTTCTTTTACCGTTTTCTCAAACAGTACGCCTCCAATCATTTGAAAGCATTTTCTATCTTCATTGACGACCTTCAAGGTGTCGATGACAATCCTGCAAAGTGAGTTAAATATAGAATATGGACAAAGAGCGCGGTGTACGCGACGTTTGTAGGTTATGTCGTACTTGTGCTCGTTGAGCTCTTGCTCGAGCTCTGACAGTTTGGAGGCGAGGGCGCGCTGCTCCTGTCGCAGCGCCTGGAAGCCGTCCAGAGCACGGTCACGACCTGCCATGATCACGCTGCTCCGGCACACTGTCTATCGCACCTCCTGGTCTTAACAGCGCATCAGCCGTCCATACTCAAAGTACATATTAATGAAACAATCTATTCAATTTTATTTAAATGATTATGAACACGATTAAAGCAAACGAACGATTTTATTGCAAAGTTTTATGGATAAAAACATTTCGTTAGATTTTCCATCGGAGAGAACGTGTTTTTATCTGACGAACGTAAATAGCTCAATCGGAATCAATCGTAAATTGGGGGAGACGTTAAGGCTCCTAAGGGAGTTCTATTCGTGAGTCAAAATGTTTCCCCTCCCTGGTCAGTCAGCCCATAATTATTGTATAGTACTCTTTAATGGGTATTTTTACCCAGAGTCGTTATAATTTCATTAAAAAAATGTGTCCCATCCAAAAATAACAAGTTTTGTTTCTCCTCCATGTATTTTGTGCCGCCTTTGGTAACATTGAACCCACACAATGTAACTGCGTAACAATGAACCCACAAAATGACACACACTGTTTACAAATTAAAGAACACATCTTGTAAGTTCATCCAAAAAGGGTTAATATACTTTAACAGTATGTATAAATACATTACATTTAAGTTGGTCAAACTGTGCCTCCGTTAAGTTTCAAGTTACATAACCTTATTTTTTATTGACGTTTACCTGTCAACGAGTATGTAAACATTTCGTTTGTAGAAATGAATAAATTACCGAATAATGCACTCAATTTAAAACAGGTATCGTTTAATAATTTGTCATAAAAATCATCGAATAAATATTATATTTATTATGCATAGTTTTTAGTGAGGGCTGAGGTTTTAAAGTTATATAGAGAAATATTCAAAACTATCAGAGAAGTGCCAGATCCAAAGAGCCAAGTAGAGCTGCGCGAGTGGGCTAGAGCCGATTTCAAAAATAATAAACATCATACAGACGAACTCGTCATTAAAATGATGATGCAGCACGCTCAAAAAGCATTAAAGGAATTGAGAACCAGTTTAAATATTGCAAAATAATTTATTATCCTATTATAATTGATATATTAGTAATATTTATTATAAATATAGCATAATGTTAACAATAAAATTGTGTTATTTATTCATAATTTAAGAGGGTACCGAACAAAAATATCTGTAAATAAAAGTCAACTAAAAAAACTATATTGATTATATATTCTCGCTCGATATCTATAAATTCCTTCTTCTTTCTAGTAATTCTTATAAGCCATTTGCATACAAATCTATAAACTTCCAATCGTTTTCCTTTAATTTATCCTAAGTAATTCTTTTTCCGAATTGAGTGTTGTCATGTGTTGGTATCGGACATGGAAGCGATCGCAACCACAACTGCAAACTATGAGGAGTCCAGGCCACTACCCGCACCAATTCGGTGACGGATGTGCTAGCTAGAGTGTACCCGTAGCACCGAATCAGACGGTAAATTAAAAACTAATCGACCTTAACCACTCCCGATTATTATATTTACAATCCGGTTATTGACCGCTCAGCTCTCTAGCTTATATCTGGCAACCTGGCCCGAATTCGAAGAGCTTAGTTAATCTGGAGGACAACTAATGAAATCCTGGTATCAGGGTTGAGAGATCACGTGCCTTTGCTGGTGTTTGGCTAGTGGATAGAAGAAGCTCAGGTACAGGAGATTTCGTAGTGTTCTGCAGATGGCAAAGACCCGTTTCGAGTTAGAAGGTCATTCAAGATAATTATAGATGTATGTGTTGAATGTTTCCTCTATTGAATATTCTAGGTCTATTCACACGAGTTGCTTCTTTTAATCTGTCCAGCTGATCACAATAGAACTTTTAAAATTGGTAATTCCTTTATAATCCCACGATACAGACAAAAGGACATTTATGGGCCTTACGTACAGTTTGGGCTTTGTCGATGGTATCTGTCTAGTTAGAAAGCCACTGTTTTTGTGACAATAATTTGAGTACAAAACCCAATTATCTTCCTCTGTCGCAAGTTGTCGGAGATATGTTGAATTTTCCTGTAATTTTATTAATTCTTGACACATTCGAACCCATACAGATTTGTTTTCTACATTTAAATGTTTATTTATTTATTTGTTTGACTACGATGGATGAATGGCATTACAGAAAATTACTTTTACCGTTTATAAATATTCGATAAAGATTCTAAAGATGCAAGAGGAATGAGTGTCACACAATAACTAACATTGCCCTCCAGCGTCGTGAAGAATTCACAGAATTCATCGATTTTTGCCAGAGAAATAACCGATCTGGGTACTACTAAGTACTCCGTTATAGCGGTTTGAAAACAACCACGTCGTCCGAAGGAGGTATCTCAGATACTCCAAGGATTTCAAGACAACATATTAAAGATATCTTCGTCAATACCTTGACATTTTTAAAAAAAATGATTATTCTAAGAATAAAAATAGTTATTCATGATATGCTTCATAATTTAGTTGATATTTTTATATTAAAACATCGGGTCAGGGTAATGAGTCTCTTCCGCTTAGATACCCCCTGGCCTATGTCATAAATAATTCCTTGAATTCATAGTTTTCGTCGGATATCTATCCGACTAACGACTTGGCTCAGTCACGGTTAACTTATATTATCGTAATAATATGTATGTGACCTACAAGCCATGATACTAGTTAATTTAATTCTATTTAATGGAATTTTTTATTGTCGCAGTCGTTGCGATAGTCGATGTCAAAGACCGACATTATTTTAAAAAAATACGGAAAAGGAGAAAAGGTTAGAAATAACCTAAAAATAAAATACAAATTAGTGTTTTATAATAATTTTTATTATTGTGATATTCACCTTATAAAATAACAACACATGGGAAAACCGTTAATTTATTAATAAATATGTAAAAATAATAATCCGATTAAAAAAATTCATAAATATATTAAAGAAATCACTGTATACCTTGTCGTTTTATTATTACACATGCTACTTTACAAAAACTGCTTACACTAACTGCTTCCAAAGCATCGCTCCGAAGACTATGACTAAAATAATTGTGCTTATCAGCGTTATACAGAAAGACATATTGCGCAAACTGTTATGCTTTACCCTGGACACTAACACCAGGTGCAAAAACGTTTGTATTATGTATTGTCCATCGAACACGAAACATGGAAAAACATTGACGACGGCCAGGCCCGTCGAAAACATCATAATGTACTTCATTACCTTTTCGAATCCTTCCGGAATGCAAGGCCTGAGGATATCCGTCTTGGGAATATATTGCGATACAATAACCGTGTGATAAATATCAAACGGATGACCGATGTACAAAACGTCGGGCTTGTTAACACGCTTGATTACAATGAGACTGGTGGTATTTTGCAGGATGGGTTTGACGCAGTGAAAATCGGCCGGACACGCAAACGCGTCATTCATATGACACTTGCCGAATTCGCTCTCTAATATCTTTCGAACGGGCAAACACATGTGCTGCGGCAGCTCAAACATCCCGTGAGCCGGCTCCAAATATTCAAAGCACAGATTTTGACCGTCCACCTTTTCGCAACACTCCAGCAGACCGGCACTGGAATGTTTCGTTTGGACTGATTCATCGTATTTGTGCACAAAATCCGAGGACACACAAACACCCCATTGCTGCGATAATATATTTATGAGGCAGTCCTCCCATTCCAGTTTGTTCTTAACCGAGCATTCGTTGATATCGGTTATTGTATCGAGATAATTAACACCCTTAGGTCCGTACAATGGGGATTTGGAAGAGATTTCTATCACCTGAACGCCTCGGTTGATATGATATGCATAACCGAAGAACACGGGGATCAAAAGAAACAAAACATAAGCGACAAGAGTAAGAACCATGTTGTGCCATATTCCGGCTGAGTATACTCTCAGTTTTCTCCACGAATTCAGAGCTTGTAATTGTTCCGTGCTCATCACTACGAATGCAATGGGAATAATGAAAACTATGTTGAATCCGACGTTGATGAGCTGCACATCCTCCCTGACGGCGGCGAGGGCATGACCAATTTCGTGGATAACGCTGCTGACCACGAGCGAGAATAGGTAGAAACCAAGGTCCTCGGCCGGTAGATTGACGCCGGGAATTGCTGATTCGAGAATGGGTCCTTGTTTGATGCGGCTGTCATCGGGTGCGAGGTAGTCAGCACCTGATTTGAGTACGATAGCAACGGCTACGGGTAGCAGCAGTAGCGTTATGTAGCAGCCCAGGCTGAACCAGCGTTGCAGGAAACGTGGTGAACTGGAACCCCAGCGGTAGATACTTCTGTTGAAAGCAGCCGTATGCCAGGATATGTGCAAGAAACCAAACTTGAGTCCTGTGCCCTCCAATAGTGCCAGGTACGGATAGTGCATGCAACTCTGCAGATAACAACAAACGATCAGCGGACAAGTTTAAAGACAGATGGACCGAGATACGGATCGGATCTTACTTTGAAGAAGTTGTCGAAGAAGAAAAGCAGGCCATAGCCCGCGGCTACGGCGAGCAGCAAAGTGACGAGCTCCATTAGCCGGGCGGCTTCATCGCCGGTAGCGCGCCGCCCGCAGTGTTGCCAGTTGCAACACGACTGAATGTCAAACGGATGGGCCCTAACACCATTTATTTTGCCCATCGTCATATTATACGCAAATTACAATCATGAGAATAATTAATGAGAAACTTATATATAGTATTATAAAAACGTACAACTAATATTATATGGCTATGACTAACTGCCTTATTAATACCACCTCTATTAAAATCTTTTGGTTTTAGAGACAATACTTAATACTTAATATTGAGAAAATTTTATTAGCTAGTTATATGTGGCACATAATTATGTCCCTTACGTGATTAATTTTGCAAATGCATCTAAAAATCAAATTTACTATGGATTCTAAATGTTACTACGAATAGAATGAACGCTTTTCTATGCAAATAACTTTTACACACAGCTGAATTGACAGTTGTCATACTGGGATGACTATAGTGGTTAACCTAGCCTTGCCGATGGGGTATATTTTAGACCCCAAGTATTTGATTTTTCTCCAATAACTCTTTTAATATAAATAGTACATGTCACAAACTTTTTGTATTAGTATAAAAACGGTTACGGTGTGCTCTCAGTCTGCGGCGGGACGTCGTCGAGTGTGCCTCTCATTTACGTGTCATATTGATCAGTAGAAAAATCCAAAATATTGACCAAATTATGAAGCACATCATGAATAATTAGTTTTTATTCTTAGAATAGTCCATTTTATAAAAAAATCTAAATTTGATGAAGATTTCATCAATATTTTGACTTGAATGCTTGGGATCTATTTTCCATTATAAATATACTCCCTTCGGATGATGCGGTTTTCAGCCAACCTTTTTATAGGGCTTCCTTCCTGCAGCAGTCCCTCCTATAGTGATTTTTTCTAGAGCGCAGTTTTCTACAAAACGCTAAATTTTAACGCTCATGTGTATGGAAAAATGATGTATTGATTCGTTCAATTTACAAAATGCAATTAATAAAATATAACCCTAAATTTTGTATGAGTCTTCTATAAGCGTAGTACCTATTTTGGTGTTATTGGAGGTTAGACTGTATTTTAAAGCAAATAAAAGGTTTCAAGATTAGATTTAATTACTATATAATTATAAAAAAGGATTGATTCAGGATATACTTTGCTAGATATAGAGGATATGTCTAAATAATTTAAGGATACATCTACGAAGAGTGGAATATATTTATACTTACTGAAAATAACACAATGCAGGATAATTATTCAAAGGTACGGTAGATGATTTAGTTCCATGCTTATGAATAACTCTCCCATAAATAAAAAAATATCCATTTTATTCAATGAAAATAAATATGTATTCCAAAATGATAATAAAATATAATAAAAGTAATTCTAGCCTCACTAATGTACTACATTATAAAAGTAATTCATTTCTACGCGCTTATATCTGTATCAATTTTTGTTAACGGAGACCAACATCCGAGAATCATTTCTTCGAGTATTAATAAATGAGATGATCGTATTTACCGTTCAAATTTTGATACAGTTATAATATGTATTTTACAATATCTTTTTTAAATATAAAGACTTTTCCAAATGTAGAGGAAGATAATAACAGCTTGGCATTATAATTATTATTAAAGTTAAATCACAACCCTATCAAATTGTGTTTTGTTGGTCATTATTATAATTATTATAAATTATATAGAGCTCTAAGATAATTTGCGAAAAAAAGTCGAGATATTTAGAGAGGGTGAAAAGAGTAAAAACGATCTAAGGATGCAAATCAAATAATGGAATGTAAAATTCTGTTATAAAATTAGATTCTAGACGAGTTTTCAACTCAAATCAATATATACCCAAATTATTTAATTAATTAATTTATGGGGATACGTAAACATAACTTTTCGGTCGAACGTATAATATTATTTCTGTATTGTGACGGTGTTCTGAACAACTTTACGATAACGTATCTATGGAAAATACATTTTCATTTAAATATTAAAAGGCATATTTGTATATATTTATTAAAATTATAGCACCATTAATACTATAAAATCTAACACAAGCGAAAGTTTTAATTAATTAAAATCTAATAAAATACTTTTTTGGTTCTTTATAAACCTCAATATCGATATAAGGTATAAATATTAATTCACAAAAAGTGTGAGACTCGGAGATTTACATAATTTATATTATAAAATCGTTGGCATGTACGAGGAAAATTATTTAATATCGTGTCGGCGAATCAAATATCTAATATTATTGGATATGTAACCAAATTTCGAGTGATATGTTGCGATAATGTTAACGATAATTATTCAATTGCATTTAAAATGTAGAATTTGTACTAACTTTATGATATTTATTGAAGGAAATGCGTCCAATTCACGTAATGCCAACCGAGTTTTGTTTTTTTCAATCCTTAAACATATATTTTATTTGTTAATCCGTACGGATTTGAAATTTGACGACTTTATTAATTTTATGACTAGACTTTTTAAGTCAACCGCCTAATAATAATATAAGATTTATTATAAATTTGATACATAACGTCGTCGTCGTGAACACTTTATTTATTGACTGTTTAAATTAATCAAATACTAATAGATCTTTTGTCTATATATATATATATATATATCATCATCATCATCATCATCATCATTTGCCAGTCACAAGGCTCTCACTCGCTGAGGGCATGGACCTTACCAAACTCTCGCATATATAAATACAGCGGAACCTCTCATAACGAGCACCTCCGATAACGAGTAATTCGCATAACGAGCAAAAAAAAAGTGAAAAAATTGCTCCTGCCCGGTGACATTTTATAGCAGTGACAGGAAGTCACAAGCCCGTATGGCGCACTTGTGTGTGTTGAATCGTATTTCACAGCAAGAAATTATGAAGAGAGTTTGGAGGAAGAGGAAGTAGCAGAGAAACAATCTTCTGACGCAATAAGAGAAATGCTGAAAGCATGGGAAACTGTTTCATCGTACATTGAGAAGCATCGTCCTAATAAGGAGGTGGCTGTAAGTGCTACAAACATGTTATTCAATGATAAGTAGCTGTGTCACATTTTCATAAATTTTAAAATTAAAATTTCTAGGCTCTAGACAGCTTTCTGATAAAAAAATAATGAATTATTTGTCATAAAATTAATAAATAATAAGCTAGTTTCGATTTTTAAAATGTTTTATCAATTTGCGATCTTTAACATGAATTTATAAGCATGTAATTTTATTTGAATAAACGTTAAAAAAAATGTGTTGGCATGGAACTTATCGTGTTTTATATTGATTTATATGAGAAAATTAGTTTCGTATGAGTGTTTCACACAACGAGCAAGATTCTGGAACGAATTATGCTCGTTATGAGAGGTTCCACTGTATATATATATATATATATTCTATATAGGTGTATATGTGTGGTCGCTCACTACTTGTCACTCGTGACTCGTTATAAGCAGATAACGCCTTAGAGAAGAGAACAAACGAATACCGAGAAAACCCCCTCCGACTTGCCTGGACAGAGTCAAGAGGGTAAAATCCGATACCGACATGGTAGAAGATATGCGATCCAATGCCAGCTTATTAGCCCAGAAACTCTTTACAAAAAAAGAGCAGCATACCAAGACAGCTCGGGTCCCTACGGTATGAACACGAAGACCCCTCCACGTCACATTAATGAGACTCAGATTCCTTTGGCCTCGACTACCATGCGAGAGTTTGGTAAGGTCCATGCCCTTAGCGAGTGAGAGCCTTGTGACTGGCAAATGATGATGATGATGATATATATACTTAACGATAATAAAATTAAAAACACATCAAAATAAAAACTGACGAGATATAAATCGGCAGAATTCTATAAAACATAAATATATTCACTATTCAATCGCTAAAAACTTTAATAAAAAATATAATATGATTTTTAATATAAGCACTGTGATTTTTTTGAGCTTTAGCCGAAAGCCAAAAGTGAGATAAAATGTGCTGTCGATCGCACATTGATCATAATTACAAAAATTTTGAGTCTAATTTTAAATAAACTACAAATCAAGCGTGAACATTTCGTATCTATATCCGTGCCCAGTATTAATATTAATTTTTGTAACATTTTTCACGCTGGATACGATTTTGATTTTACTCCGTCTTATGGCGTTTTAAATAATTTCTTCCATTCCGAGTTATGTAAATTTAAAGAACAGTACGATAACTTCACAGAAGCATATAAAATTTAATTAATCGTTATCAACTAGAAGGCTTCTATAGGTCTATAAAGGCCGGTATATCCACATAGTCTGGCTCGTAACGCCGGCACTAAGAGCGCGGCAGCAGATATATCTTGAAGCAACGTACCGCATTCACAAACCAATAAATACATCCTGTCGCCGCGAGTAGCCACGGATCTGAGCACAAAAATAAATCAAATATAATAATGCATATTGTATATAACGTCGATGGATATTAATTACTTATGAAGGGCGATCCGTCGCAGTCCAGCCGCTCTCGGCAAATGTCGATACAGCATCCTCGCTCCCGTCCAATACAGCCAATTTCTTTCGAATCTTTCGCCGTCGTCGCCTTCAAACACCTACAACAGTACGTCGTCACATATTATTATCGATCGATGCATATTTATAAACGTATTCGTCAAACCTTATATACGCTGATGATATATCCGGTTGTGGGTGTGTGAGATCTTTTCACGCCGCCAGTTAAATCGTGAAACGGAGGCCTGCATATGGTCGCTACCTCGCTGTACAGATCCAGAGTGTGCGCTGCCGTGTATCGCATTGATCTCGGATCGAATTTTGTCAACGACGCACCTCGCATATTATTATAGAAAGCCAGAGGATCAGTCTGTGTACTATTAATAACGTAATAACCTATGAATGGAAATTCTGAATTCTTCTCCATATTAGCCAGAAGCATTCCGCCGACGGCCGTGTTGGCTTGCGCTACGTCCGTTAGCAATTCGCACGCGGCGTTCCGTTGTTTCTGCAACGGTTTAGCCATCGGCGATTCTAATATCGGATCTATCGCTTCAAGAGGACTCATCAGATGCGCTAGTATACACAGCTTCGGATCGGCCACTTCTAGCACGCTCAACGCGTTCGCTGTCGTGGCCACCGTTTTGCTCGGCGTGCCTTTTTCGACCGGCGGAAGAGGAACGGGAAACTGAAACACACGTCACGTTATTAATAATAGTATATATTATATATATGTTAATGTATAATATAATTAATTACAGGGACGCCGTCTGGTAAGAATCGGTCGAGGCTGTGAACCGGTATAATAAAGCAGTCCCGATCTAGTGTCGCTAAGGATAGTGGCTGCAGTCGAGCCGCAGGTACGGGGGCACTGGGTGACGTGGCCCATCGCGGTAGACTCACGCTCGGCCTCCTCGTTACTAACGGCTGCGGTGGCTCCGAGTCCCCGCCTCCGGTCATCTGTCCCGACGCACCGCTCACCGGACCACATTTTTCTGCAACACACAACGCAATTAAATATGATATTTCATTGCAACGTATAAATAATTCATTCATATTTATTTTTACAATATATTAAAACAATACATTATTATTTTTACATAAAAAAAAAAAAAATATTCATGAAAATGATGAGCTTAACAAATATTTTCATATGATAAAATGATAAATGAAATATTTTACATGGTTTGTGTTAACGTAATGATGTATAATGGTATATCTGGGGGTCACCGGTGACCCCCATGGACTAAAATGCATTTTTTTTTGTTTTTGCTCGATTCATACATCATTTTAGCAATCATCTTACAATATTTTTTGATCCGGAAACACTCAAGTTTTTTTTTTAATTATGTTAAAGCAATGTAATGTTTCAGTAAAAAAAAGACTAATGGAATTGGATAATTCAAAGGCTTAGCACGTAGTTCAAGGATTCAGACCTTGATGTTAAGGCCGTGACTGACTCGAGTCTGAGGGTAAATAAAGATGTATGTCTCGAAAACAACCAAGTCGTCTGAAGTAAGTCTATCAGAGACCCCAAGCATTTCAAGTCAAGATATTGAAGAATTCTCATTACTATTTTGACATTTTTTTTTAAATCGATTATTTTAAGAATAAAAATAGTTATTCATGATATGTACGTGTTACTCGTATGTTTCACTCGCACTTGGCACACCGTACCGGATGCGAGCGAGATAAAACATCGCGCGTGGCAACGGAAGTGTATAATGTATTTTTTTAGTCATTTCGGACAATAAAGGCCAATGAATATTTATAATATTTATTCTTTAGATTTTTTTAGACATATACAAAAAGTTTGTGACATTGGATTTATATTATAGAGAGTATTAGCCGTGCCCCATCGGCACGACTTGGTTAAGAAAATTCAGAAGTGGTTTGAGGATAACTTTTATGAGTATGTTATCCATGATATGTGGCCTCCAAATTCGCTTGACTGCAATCTTCCTGATTATTAAGTGTGGGACGCGGTTGAAAGAAGTACTAACAAGACTGTCTCTATCAATAAAAGTGAATTGAGGAAATCAGCCAAGTATTTTGAAAAGGTTTCGAAAAGCGTCCTCGTTTTCAAGGTCATTTGGAGGCTGTGATTAACGCTTCATTGAATAAGACTCATCTTCATGATTATTTTATATAAACATATATTTCTATACTAATAAAATAATTAAAAAATGAATTATGCGTTTCTAATGATCTTGACGCCGCCAGTCACCGGTGACTGGCGGTAAATAAATAGCAGATTTATCGTTTTTGATCAATCCAAAACCGTCTAATGGTTTTATCATGCACTATTTTTAAGATTGTATATCGACGTTGGAAAGCAATCTTGCTGTATCTCGAAAAAATACGATGAATAGGATTCCATGTTCAAATTATAAAGATTTTTTCCATTAAATGTACGACAAATTGTGTAGAAAGATCAAAAGTACGGTTCTGATCCTTTTAGTTTAAGAATTATTTACACTTTAAATGATTTTTTTACTCCTTTGAAAAGTTTCGTATTTCAAGATTTTTTCGATTTCGTTTTATGAAAATCTGCGAGAAAGAATGTCACAAGTTTCTTTGTAATTTTTTGATTGATTTAAAGTTGCTTCCGAATTGAATTCGTGGGGGACAAATATTCATTACGAAATGGGCATTAACCTCAATTTGGCGTTAATGTGTCGAAAAATATTTATTTAATAAATGCCATATGCAAATAATATTTCCCCGCAAAATTTGTTTTGGTTGAAGTTGTTCAACCACAGTGTGATCACGGTGTCTCGCTGCAAGGATACACGTGTTCAATAATAAACTGTCATCACTGCATTCACCAAAAAAGATTTGCCGATTGTTTGTCTTTGTATTCTCGCAGCTCTTTCTGAGTGCATGAATTAATTTCGATTAGAACCAGGGGCGGTTCATCCATATACACTGCGGAGCTGCAGCACCCCCAATAAAATTGAAGAGAAATATATTTTTTTATATATTAATATATATGTGTCGTTGATTATGTATTACGTATATGAAAATATAAATTAAATTTATACTTAGTGTTACGTAACGAGGTATAGAGCAAGAGTGCTGTCAGCGCTACCATCGTCGTATATTGGATGGATGTGGGGCGGCATCAGGGTTAGGGGGGGGGGGGGTCGCTAAGCGCTGTGTTGCGCTGCGACTCGGAGTAGTGCCACGCCGTCCATACTGAGTCCACGAGCTGCTACTGATTAGAACGCTAATTGACTAACGCGGGTGAGTGTAAACAATGGTTTTTTTTCGGTTCGGTTATGGTTTTCATTCCGACAGGGCGAAAACCAGACAAAACCATAACTGCAGAAGAGTATTGTCGTCACTTAGACATATTGAATCAGAAGATGAAGGATTATTCTTCAACACAACAAAGCTCATCTCCGCAAATATAAAATCACCAATGAAAAAAATAGACTGAATTGGAAAGTATTAGGGGTACCCATAAGTAATGTCGATTCATCGATGCGCCATCTTTAAAATAGTCTCCTTCAGTCCGTTAGACAGTAAGGTCGTGTTATAAGTTTCTCTTGTGTGGCGGCTACATGGTCGTAGCCTTTAGACAAAAAAAACGGTTTCTTTATCCCTCTGACGACAATGGGAGAGATGTGTCCGTTGGAACAACATCTGCGGAGATGTATACTTTTTCAATATCATTTGAAAAAAAAGCGACAGAGGCTACGAAGGATATATTTAAGATTTACGGTAACATATTGGATGTCAGGAAATGCCAACGATGGTTCAAGAAGAATTAAATCTGGTGATTTGTGTTTGGAAAACGAACCACAGAAGTGGACGGCCAAATCAGGAGGGATGAAGCAGCCGTGAATTCTGCAATCGAAGACGACCGATGCTGACAAATTTGAAAAATTATCGGAAAAGGTCGGTACATCCTGGTCCAGAATTCAGAGGATCCTAAAGAAGTTGGGAAAGATTCAAACATAAGGTGTTTGGGTCCATCAGACATTGTATGCTACTTCTTTTCGACCAGAGCTTGAATGTCAGCTTAGCCACTAAGGCTATTAAATAAATTTATGGTGAAGTGCTGAGAGCACGAGAATGTCAATTTAGGTTTCAAAGGTTCATATCGGGAAATAGAAGTCTAAAAAATGCACGTGAATTTGATGATGACATATTGAGATTCCTGGTCCACGATTAACCATGGAGGAATTATCCCAGAGACTCAAATCTTCAAGGTACTCAGTACAGTCACATTTGCAATGCATCGGTAAAACAAATAGAATGAGAATTTGGACACCAGACGTTCTATCCAAAGAAGATCGGAGAAACGCATGCAATTCTTTATAGTCGGGACAAAGAATTCGATCCGTTTTACACCAAGTTGTAATTGGAGATGAAAAATTAATCGACGATGACTTTCTCCGAATCAAACTCTCGTTCTAACCCCTAAACCTGGTCAATAATTGGAAAGATTAAACGAGAAAATAATAATTTAACGTCAAATTTTGTTTATTAGAAAGGGAATAATTCTTCATCCCAATAATAGACATCCTCGTAAAGCAAGAATGATCCAAGAAAAAAAACCGGAGTTAAACTGAAAGGTTTTGACACACCCTTCATGTTCTCCAGATATTGCTCCTTCCGATTACTCTTTCTTCAGGTCCATGGATCACACATTAAAAGAAAAACGTTTTCGAAAACAACATTACGAAAAAGGGTCCCCCTAATATTTTTTTATCAAAAAGATGTTGATTTCTGTTGAATTGTTAACAAACTGATTATCAGAGGAGATAAAAGTTGAACGTATAAAAATATTCCGCGATATTGTATAAATACATGGGTCATTAATTCTCAAAACCAGTTGTACTCTGATATCTCAGAGATATGTGCCAGTTCGAGTCAGACAGTGAAGTGAATGTGTACTAAAGATGGGCACTAAACAATTTTTGAATATTAATTCGGCAATAACGACTGTGATATCATGGCCCGATTCGATTGGAAAGGATAAACCCAAAGAAGTGATAGTTTGCATCCCGGGCAATCCCGGAATGGCGGGATTTTACCGCGTATTTTTAGAAGAAATGTATGGAATAACAAAACTACCGGTGTGGGTTATAGGTAACAAATAATTTATTTAATCTCTAAATAAATAAGATTTGGCGCAATTAAATAATTTTATTATTATTATTATTAATCAGATTGTCTTATATATTATATTATAAGATTTTATAGCATAATATGTAACCTTAAAATAATAAGTCGACATATAGTCCGACATCATGATTCGTCTCTCAACTCGAACGTCGACAATACGTCGACATAATTTGTCGTCCTTGTTTACTGACCACAGAATTGATTTAAATGTTTTTTTACGATATTTATCCGCCTGATGCTTCCTTCATACACTGATCAGATTTCACATTATTTTTTTGGGCATTTAACATCGTAAAATGCAATTTAAATATCTAAGGTTGATTTTGTCCACCTGGCCGTATTGCGTGGTTTATGTTCACCTAGCGCTGATTCAAACTGAACGTCAAACAACCATGAATCCTCCAATCGATATAATTGCACTACTAATAAGGTAAGTGTAAAAACACAAATACAATATATATATTTTTGAATTATTTTAAACAATTTTTTTAGATATAATATTATCTGTCTGCATTGAAATATGTACATTTCCCACATCTCCGTGCGGGCTGTCATTCTGCAAGCATTTGTCAATAAGTGTAGAGCAGATAGCATTATATTGTAGCTGACCACACTATATTGAACACATTCAACGATTCATAACAATCGATTCGCGTACAATTATTTTAATAAATTATGTGAGACTTTTTTAATATAATATTTGAATAATGCTGATTGGCTAGATAAAAAAATTACACATTTGTTTAGCCTAGATATCACAATCAAAAAAAATATTAAGAAAAAATATAATAAGAAATCAGAATTATTTTTTTTTTTTTAAGTGTTTTAGAATACCATAAGATGACAGAACAAGACATGATGATCGACGATATTGATACTTGATGATGAGTTTATAGAATTGGTGGATGAATGAGAGAGGCAAAATTGTACTGATTATTTGTGAGCAGTGATGATAGTGGAAGTGACATCCTGCCAATTAGGAGACAAGTCAGGCCACTATCATGTACCGATGAAGAAGAATGTACCCAGAGACTGGTTGAAGAAAACATATTTGGAAGTTGGTATGATGTAACTCAAGAAGACATCTCCCAGCAAATTATTCCATTTAAATCGGGAAAACCATGTACTGGTCCGCAGTTACCTGATGCTGTAATAGAACCCCTTGATTATTTTAAATTATTTTTTACCGATGAAATGATAAACAAAATTGTAGACGAGACTAACCGGTACGCTATAAATAAGTTATCAAATTTACAATTATCCACCGAGAGATCAATTGGAACTTGGAAACCTGTAAATTTTGATGAAATGGCGGCATTTATTGGGTGTCATTTTAAAATATGGGATTGATTCCTGTAGAAAATATACAAATATATTGAGTCTCCAACAATTCAATCTAAAGATGCCATTTTCAAGTATTATTTTTTTTAAACTGAGATAGATTTTTTCAAATTTTCTGGATGCTTCATCTAAATGATGAAATATACGATCAAACTCCTAGAACAAAATTCAAAAGTCCAGCTTAGTTTCATAACTTATATTGATTCCAAATTTAAAGATTATTATGTGCCCGAAAGAGATATAAGTATAGACGAGTCCGTCGTAAAGTTTAAGGGGAAAATTAGCTTCATCACATTTAATAAAAACAAACCTACAAAATGGGGTATCAGAGTTTATGTGTTAGCTGATTCAACCAATGGTTTTATATACTCCATTTTACCATACTATGGCAGCATTACGACCGAACATCTTGTACGACCTGATCTTCCTGTGACCGCTAGAATCGTTCTACATTTATATGGATCCTTACGCGTAAACTGCCGAATTCACGGAAGGATACCATGTATACTGTGGCAACTGTATTCCTAGTTGCTGGCAAAAGAACTTTTAAAGTGAAGTGTTATTTCACAGGCACAATAAATAAAAATCGAAAATTTTTACCGGGTATCATTAAAATACCTAAATTTACCGACGCAAATAAAATAATAGCTTGTAGATCTAACGAAATAATGACATTATCGTATCAGAAAGTCGAGTAGTATCTCGGAAATTTTATGACGGAACAACGTGGTAGAAATTCGAAACCAAATGTGATAAAATATACAGGAGAACACATGCGAGGAGTCGATCGAGCAGATCAACTCGCATCCTATTGTGTTTTACGAAAATCTTTAAAATGGTGGAAAACTGTTTTTTGGGGTTTGAAATATGTTCAATTAACGCCTATACATTATATAAAAGGCAACAAATTAAAAATAATAGAAAACCAATGAAACAAGAGTTTGTTTCTACATTAGTTATACAATAATCGGAGATTTTAGAGAAGGTTCTTCAACTCATGAGGAAGACCATCAACATTGGACACAGAAGAACGTCTAAATAAAAAACCTCATTTCATTTTAATAATGGTAAACATAAAGACTGTTGAGCGCCAAAGAAATGTGAAAGGTGGAAGACACGAAACGCGATTTTTTATTGTGATACGTGTACTAAAGAAATAGAGAGTCTTCATCCGGGGAAATTGTTTTTTAAAAGATATCATACCATGAAAATTATAAATTGTAGTTTAATCAGAAAAGTTATTTTTTTCCGAGTATAATTAAGTTAATTTTCTTCCGCCATATATTTATTAAAGTTGTATATATATACTAATGAGAATTTATTTATTGTTGTTATTTTTCCAGTATATTTAAGATCATTATTTTCTTCCGCCATATATTATTTATTTAAGTTGTATATATATACTAATGAAATTTATTTATTATTTATTTATTTTCAATTATATTTAAGTTCATTTTCTTCCGCCATATATTTATTTAAGTTGTATATATATACTAATGAGAATTTATTTATTATTTGTTATTTTCCAGTATATTTAAGTTCATTTTTTTCTTCCGCCATATATTTATTTAATTTGTATATATATACTAATGACAATTTCACAAAATATGAAATGTAATTTTAAAATTTATAATTTATATAAAATATTGTCAAAATTAAATCATTTATTTTGTCTGTAGAATCAAGCAATATATTTATGTTATTTTGTATTGTTAGTAAAATAATAGAAATACGTATTTTATTTGTTTATTATTAATTTTAATCAATAGAAACAAATAAAATATTCAACCCTGACATTACAAAACAGGTGGATCTGTTACGCTGTCTTTAACACTAATGGCAGCAACTCAAAAAATGTATTGTAATTGTAATTTTTTCAATATATCGTCACCTAATTGTTGCATATTTTTGAAGATCGTAAGTAATAATTCAGGTTATACTGTTATTATAAAAGATAGTGTATCTATATTGATAATATAATACGTTTCAAAGGACTTTTACATGTTACGAGTAAAATTTCAGCAGTTATTATTTAGAACCTTCTAAAATATTTGCATGACTAGTTTACTTACTAAAAATGATATATTTAGTAAATTTATGATATTCTTTATAATTATTCATATTGGTTTTGGAAAAATATTGAAAGAAAATGTGTTTTCTTAAATCATTTCGGAATTATATTTGAAATCTTGAAATAAATACGGTAGCGCTACCCATTTGGAAAAAAAATACGAGTTTTAAGGGTTAATCGTTGCCACACAAAAATGTACAAATATTTATGTAAAATAAACCGGTATTAAATATTATAAGTATGATTGCATTCGGAATTTAAAAGTCAAAGCATCTCGGAAAAATCGCTTTGCTTAATTTTGCATGCAAAATGAAACTGTTTAAAATAAAAATATTCAAAGAGGATTTTTTTACAGGTCATGCAGGTCACGATAATACGAAGCGTCAAGAGGTCCATATCCAATCTGACGTCAATAACACAAATGAAGGAGTGTTCAGTTTAAACGATCAATTATTGCATAAAATAGAATTTATAGAAAAATATACAAATTCAGAGACAAGAGTTCATCTCATGGGGCATTCTATAGGGGCGTGGATCGTATTAGAGATGCTGAAAAATGACGCGATAAAATCAAGAATCGCGTCTGCAAATCTACTGTTTCCAACGATACAACAGATGGCTAACGCTCCCAGCGGAAATATATTAAACAAGTACGTTCGAAAAATAAACTTTTTAATAAAACCAACGCTATGGATTTTGAATAATTTACCTAGGTGCCTTAAGACGAATCTGTTGATTTTATTTTACCGTTCAGCTGGCATAACGCTTCCGCGTAAATTGTTTATGGAGGATGCGGTGAAGGTGTTCGATCCGAATGTTGCAGAAAGCATTTTGTACATGGCGTACGATGAGATGGACAACGTTGTCTATCTTGACATCGACACGCTGATAGAGAACAAAGATAGAATCAACGTACTGTATGGATCCAACGACTCATGGGCGCCGAAAGAATGGTTCGTGGATCTCAAAGAGAAAATACCGTCGATGTATATGCAGGAATTGCCCTTCGAACACTCGTTCGTGATGCATGACAACGAAGTTGCGAAAATTCTTACAGAAATCATAATGAAAATGAAATAGAAGTGTAAGATTATAAATAAAATATTGTATTATAATAATTTGTATTAATTATATATCAAGTACACATTTAGAAGTAATACTTATGCCTTTAATCGCTATGGTCATACCGGTGTGACACCTGTTAATTCACCCCACTAGAACGTGGTAGACGCTTTGTGTACATTTTTTTGAAAGCAATGTTTTTATTCGATTTATAGGAATATCTTGAATCAGGGAGCAACCCGCGGCCCGCAGATACATTCTCGTGCGGCCCTTCAAAGATTTTACGTTTTGACTGAAAGCGTGTCGTCTATATCTGCAAATATATACCAATTAATGGCAACGAAGCAATGCAAAATTTGTCATTGATCTAGCCGTGCCGATTTGGGACTCCTAGTTTTTTTCGAATAATTCTTTTAATATAAACCCTACGTATTAAAAAACTATTTGTATTTTTTTTAAAAAGTTCTAAAAAATAAATATTATAAATTATCATTAATTTTATTGTCCGCAATTGCGAAAAAAATAAAAACAACAATATTCGTTTCTGTAGCCATGGGCACGATATTTTTTCTCATTCGCATCCGAGTAAAACGTACACTAGTGACACGTGCTACCAAAATTTGGCGGTCGGTCTATCGGTATCGTATTCTCAGTGTGCGACGGGACATCGACGGGTGCACTTGTCATTTACGCGTCATATTGATTAGTTAAAAAATCCAAAATATCAACCAAATTATGAAGTGTATCATAATTAACTATTTTTATTGTTGGAATAATCCATTTATAAGTACCCGTCATAGCTTGGAGGTAATTACAATCAAATTATGATTGTTAAAGTTAATTGCCAATATGCGCAGATAGTATTCAGATGGGTGACCATTCTGAATACTTCTGAGTGACGCTGGTCAACAGAAGGGTGGAATGAAGGCTGACGACCTTCATTTCACAAAAAAATAATTGTCATAAATATAAGCTGGGAAGCGGGCAGCAGCGCTCTTCAGTATAAAAAAATCACTGCGGTGCAGAAGGCAACGGGAAACCACTGCACTATATATTCCCATGAAAACCATGTCCATGGTTCTCCATAAGGGGAATCATGCACATGGTCACGATCCACAGAAATGAGGGAAAGTGAATTAATATCTTATATAAACAAATATAATATGTAATCGCTTCACGACTAAAAAAAAAACCATTTATTAAAAAAAAGGCAAGTTATTGATAAATTTTTCATCTATATCTTGAGTTGAAATGCTTGGAAACTATTTTCCCTTATAAATAGACCCCCTTCGGACGACGCAGTTGGTTTGAGCCACCGTGACGGATCAGTTAAACGAGAAAAATCAGAAAAATATTAATAAAAAATATATATATACATATAAACATTAATGTTTGAGATGAATGTAAAATAAGCCTTAAAACCTGTCATTTAAATAAAGATCGAACTGTACAGTTTTTATTCCAATTAGCCAAAAGCTAACAACATTTTTTTATATTTTTTTATATAGATATTGATCAAGATTTTCTCAATATCTTGAGTTTGAAATGCTTGGATTTTATAATTTAAAATGGAAAATTGACTCCCTTCGGACGACGCGTTTGGTTTCGAGCCGCCGTGACGGATCGGTTAGGTAAACTTTATTCACATGTTTTCAGTATTTTTTTATACTATAATTATTTTGTTAATAAAGATATAATTTGAGTTCATCACTCAGTGTTTGTATTATTACAAGTTTCTTACATGGGGCCCGCACAACATTTTCTGACCACCTCCAAACAAATTAAGGGAAAATGTAGTATACGAAAATATATAATTTATATTTATTAATATGGCCGGTGCCTACGCGGACAGTGTTACTCCGGCGTCGTGTATTAGATGGATGCGGGCCGGTAACGGAGTGCGGAGGGGGAGGGTCTCGGCGCAGTCATAGTGACTCAGCTTATTTGAACTAGGTGCCGCTTGTCGCCTATTTTATTATTGTTAATATTATTTAATATTTTTACCTCGTCTTATTTTTTATATTTTAAATCAAATATGAGCGAAATATATTTTTTTTAATATTTAATATTCCGCGGCACTCTCAAATATTTTACCCACGAGCCGTCACTTCCTAGAACCTACAAATTTCGTTAGTAAATAAGAGTTTTATTTACATTTTTGAATTTGTCAATTAACTCGCGTACAGGATATAAATTAATGTTAATTTTTCTAGCGATTAAAGGGTTAAAACAGGGAAGAGCAACTTTTTTTTCAACGGGTCAGCTACAAATTTAAATATGTGGGCCGCATGTAAGAAACTTATGATAATACAAACACTATGTGTTGAACTCAAATTATCTCTTTATTAACCGCCTCAGTGCCGCAAGGACACCGGTAGCCTCTGCTTATGGACGACGCGAAATACCGTAAGGCCACCGCTGGCCAGCCACCGAGATTTTTTCAACGGCATCTTGAATTCTATGCTCTACTTTTTGCAAAAGATCTTGTTGTTTTCGTTTGTTAGCTTTTGACTAAATGGAATAAATACTATAGGTCGATCTTTATTTAAATGTGGGGTTTTATTGAGGCATGTTTTATGTTCTTCTCATACATTAATGTTTATATAAATATTTTCTTTATTAAAAAAATATTTTACTGATTCTGCTCTTTTAACCGATCCGTCACGGCAGCTCGAAAGCAAAAAAGTCCGAAGGTGGTCTATTTATAAGGAAAAAAAGGTCCAAGCATTTCAAGTCAAGCTAAATAGTTATTTATGATATGCTTCATAATTTGGTCGATATTATGGATTTTTAAATTAATCAATATGACGTGTAAATGCCGCGCGCAATCAACAATGTCCCACCGCACACTGAGGACATGCCAACGATAGACGACCGCCAAATTCTCGTGTCACGTGTCACTCGCATTTCGCACATCGTTACGGATACGAGCGAAAATAAACATCGCGCCTGTGACTACAGAAGCGAATATTGTTGTTTTTATTTTTTTCTTAATTGCGGACAATAAAGTCAATTATTATTTATAATATTTTTACAAATACAAATAGTTTCGAATATGTAGGATTCATATTAAATAAATTATTCGAGAAAAATCAAAAACTAATTGTCCCAAATATACCCCATCGGCACGGCTAGGTTAATGACAAATTTGGCATTGCTTCTTTGCCATTAATTGATATATATTTGCAGATATAGACGAGACAACTCGCATGCAGTTTTCTAACCGCACATCATCTCGATCAATGATCGCTTTCAGTCAAAATGTAAAATCTTTGAGGGGCCGCACGAGAAAGACCGGTGCGTTCGCGGGTTGCTCACCCCTGGGTTAAAATATAAAAAAAAACTATTAAAAAAATAACAAAAAAACGTGCAACCGAGTTAATTGTAAAAAAATAAATCAATTATTTTCGGAGCAACATTGTGATTTAAGGTTAATATTAATTGACCTAATTATTATCGATGAAAATCGATCAATTCATCATCGATTGAGATGGTATTCCATGCTTAGTCCGAAAGGTATTTAGCCTCTTTTGGCATAGGATTGGGAATTGGGGTCGGACTTCAGCCGATTCGGGCCTGCGATTATTCGGGGTCCCCGCCAGTTTTAGTCTAATATCTCAGAGAATTATACATCATCTGCCAGTCCGAGTCCAACAGTGAAGTGAAAATGGGCACTAAACAATTTTTAAATATTAATTCAGCAATAACAACTGTGATATCGTGGCCCGATTCGATTGGAAAAGATAAACCTAAAGAAGTGATAGTTTGTATCCCAGGCAATCCCGGAATGGCGGGACTTTACCGCGAATTCTTAGAAGAAATCTATGAAATAACAAAACTTCCGGTGTGGATTATAGGTAACAAATAATTGATTTAATCTCTAATATAAGATGCGGCTAATCATGATGTTTTATAATTGTTACATGATTTTTTTTTGGCATAATATATGTTAATCGTAGCCACATAATAACGTATACACTTTTAAGTGAATTAAACCTTTATTAAAAATTGTAAGTATGATTGCATTCAGTATTTAAAAGTCAAAACATTTTCGAAAAATCGCTTTGCTTAATTTAGCATGCAAAATGAATCTTTTTAAATAAAAATTGATGATTTTTTTACAGCTCATGCAGGTCATGATATTACAAAGGGCCAAGAGATCCATATCCAATCGGACGATAATAACACGAACGAAGGAGTATTCAGTTTAAACGATCAATTATTGCATAAAATAGAGTTTATTGAAAAATATACAAATTCAGAGACGAGAGTTCATCTCATGGGGCATTCTATAGGGGCGTGGATCGTATTAGAGATGCTGAAAAATGACGCAATAAAATCAAGAATCGCGTCTGCAAATCTACTGTTTCCAACGATACAACAGATGGCTAACGCTCCCAGCGGAAATATATTAAACAAGTACGTTCGAAAAATAAACTTTTTAATAAAACCAACGCTATGGATTTTGAATAATTTACCTAGGTGCCTTAAGACGAATCTGTTGATTTTATTTTACCGTTCAGCTGGCATAACGCTTCCGCGTAAATTGTTTATGGAGGATGCGGTGAAGGTGTTCGATCCGAATGTTGCAGAAAGCATTTTGTACATGGCGTACGATGAGATGGACAACGTTGTCTATCTTGACATCGACACGCTGATAGAGAACAAAGATAGAATCAACGTACTGTATGGATCCAACGACTCATGGGCGCCGAAAGAATGGTTCGTGGATCTCAAAGAGAAAATACCGTCGATGTATATGCAGGAATTGCCCTTCGAACACTCGTTCGTGATGCATGACAACGAAGTTGCGAAAATTCTTACAGAAATCATAATGAAAATGAAATAGAAGTGTAAGATTATAAATAAAATATTGTATTATAATAATTTGTATTAATTATATATCAAGTACACATTTAGAAGTAATACTTATGCCTTTAATCGCTATGGTCATACCGGTGTGACACCTGTTAATTCACCCCACTAGAACGTGGTAGACGCTTTGTGTACATTTTTTTGAAAGCAATGTTTTTATTCGATTTATAGGAATATCTTGAATCAGGGAGCAACCCGCGGCCCGCGGGCCGCATGCGCCCCCCCCCCCCCACATTCTCGTGCGGCCCTTCAAAGATTTTACGTTTTGACTGAAAGCGTGTCGTCTATATCTGCAAATATATACCAATTAATGGCAAC